>PVJO010003803.1:0-117783 GCA_004026905.1 Hystrix cristata
GCTGTAGGCCCTTCAACTTTAAGACAGAGGGCTTCTAACACAGCCAGAAAGCTTTTGATGGACGCTCCAGACACAAGGCACTGGGTACCCCGTGGTCAAGCTTGTGCCATCTGCTAAGGCCTGCCACCCCACTGGGGTTCCTCCCAAAGACAGTAAAGCCCTTTGCTATGGATGGCGTGGCCTAGCTCCAAAACCCCCGAGGCCAAACCTGCAGCCTCCCACTGTCTCTTGCTGTAGGCTCTACACTGACCGCTGTACAGCCCATTGCTGCTCTACACTGAAGACAGCCTCCCATGACGCCCAGGGCAGGAGCTGAAGCCGTGTTCCTGTGGCGGGGTGCTGCTTCTGGAACCCCAGGACGCCCGCCAACACTGTGCTCCATTACAGTCAGAAATGCCACAGACATCTCCACACACCACTGACAACCTGAATGCTAAAACCTTTCTGGCAGCGTCAGCTTCTTGTGCCTTCAGAGGACTTACTTCCCACACATGAGCCATTTTTTTTTTCTCATTCTGCCCTATCAATCTACTAGTGACATACTACATCACTGTATGCAGACAGCACACATCTCTTCAGACTGTGTACAGTAGAAAATGAAGGAGTGAACACAGTCCTGGGACAAAACAGCAAGTAAACACTGTCTCCTCCAAAAATTAAAGTTACTATATTTGTATTGCATGAACCTGAGGAATGTACAAGCAGTAACCCCTACTGTTCTTTCAGGAAAGATTAACTTTTCATGATACACAGTACAGGCAGAAGTCAGACTGAAAGAGACAAAAACAGAAAACCAAAGCACTGGACAAAGCACAAGACATGGCATAGAAGGCGAGCCAGAGGAGAGATCAACCAGGAAACGGAAGCCAAATCACAGGGCCTGTATCTCCGTATGTCTAAATCCTCTTCCTTTATAAACAGCCAGCTGAGGTGAAATGCTCCAGTGGGGCCCTCCCTGATCCTATAACACAGCTCCATCTTAATTCCAACAGGCCCTTATCTGGACCTCTCTCACTCCACTTACCACTTTCACCTCGTACTACAGTTATTTATAGACATCTCATCTTGTCTACTAGACTGCGAGCTCTTTGAAGAAGGAAACCAACATTTATGAAACACCTGTTCTGTCCCAGGCACTGTGTTTAGTGTTTTTAGATCCATCACCTCAGTTAAATCGTCATTAGCACCCCTGTGAAGTGGGCTTCATTTTTCCACTTTTGGAGCCAGGAAACAAGCTCAAAAGAGCTAAGTATTTGCCACCATCTCACTTTGAGTAGGGGCTAAAAAGGAGAAAGATTGAAAGTTGAATCTGAGTTGATCCTTTTCCTCTAGAGAAGGTTGTCTAATTCATCTCGGTACACCGACACCGTCCTTGGAACACAGGAGGCGTTCGATAAACCTGTGCACGTTGTATTAGGTAATTCAGAAATGCCTAGTGAGTATGAATGACAAGATCAGTCGTCTACGTTTTAGGTCACCTTCTGAAATGCAGCCCAGAAAACAAAAGAGCATCAAAATGACCGAATGTATCCTCTGCTGGCAATAAAAATTCCAACTCCAAAAGAAAAAGGAAATAGAGGCAGTGAGCCAGTTTCTAATTTATCCTTGGGTGAGCTGCAATAAAATACATATATCACATATAAGAACATGCTGTCCTAATTGACTACAGCACCCTGTCACATCATATAGAAGAAACAGGAAAACGAGCGGTACCACAGGCTCCTTCAGCCAGCCATTAAGTAGTTTATCACACAAGCAACGGCACAGCCTTGTGTTTGTAAAAGCTAACTGTTCACACTTTTAGAATGGATGTTTCTTAACTGCGGTCTGTATAAGGAGCAATCATGAAAGTTCGTATTTTTTCCCTCTAAGAAAGAAAAGTTCTGGGTTGCCCAATTTCGACTGGAACCACGGTTCCAAATTTTATAGGCTTTTAGGGAAAGCCCTGAGGTATTTTTTTTTCCTTTATAAAAAATGTCACTGGACTCATTCTGAAGTACCCAACTCTTCTGCTAAGCATGTCAAAATTGAAATCCGAGAGAATAGATTCACTTCAGGTCGCAAAGTGGCCCCAATTCAGGTTAAGAACACTATTTGGAATGTATCATATGGTTCCTTAATAAGAACTAATTAACTAGCCAGTGGGCACACTTTAAGAAACACTGCATAAAAACAGTGAAAAAGCCATCCGATTATGGATCCTGGGCCTGGGTTTTAGTCCTAAGTAGTACAATCTTCCCCTGTTGTTTCAGTTTGCTCATTTCTAAAAGGAATGATCAAAATACCCAAGTAACGGTGATGAGTCTCACTGGACCTGTGTGAGGCACAATGAAGCCCAGAGACGCCAGCCTCCTGATCCTGAGCCCCAGTCTGTGAGAATGATCTTGAGATGGGAAGGCTCTCCTAGATCATCCAGATGGGCCCAACAATCCCAGAATCCCTGTAAGAGAAGGCAAGTAGGTCAGCTCAGAGCAGGAGGTGTACAGAGGAGGCCAGGGTGATGTGCGTTCTGGCTTTGAAGAAAGCCAGGAGTTTAGGAACGTGGCCAGCCCACAGAACAGCTAAAAGGCAAAGATACATATTCTTCTCAGAGCCTCCTCCGCAAGGCATGCAGCCCTGCGGACACCTTGATTGTCAGATTTCTCACCTCCATCTCTCTCGGATAATAAACTTGTGTTGTTTTAAGCCGCTAACTTTTGGTAACCTTTTGAAACAGCAGTAGAAAAGTAAGACAGACCTAAACAAACATCAATACAATTTATACACAGCTACTACGTCACAAAAAACTTTTCTCTTATATTTGTCAATGTGATATACCTGAAGGTGAAGAGGTGCTGCTGCTAATCATTATGGGAAATGGTGAGAAATACTTCAACTATGCAATATGATCTAATCATGAGGCATTCACGTACGAGGACAATGGAGTAATGAGCGTACAAATCATGACAGCGATAAACACCGAGCACGCATCGTGTGCCGGGTAGCACGGCAGGCACCTCACGTGTGCCTGAGGTAAGCTCTCATTTCACTCGTCCTCTCTGCCCCGCATCCTCGCTTGCTTTACGAGAGCAACTTTAAACACCAGCAGGTGGGAGCCCACAGTAAGTGAAGACAAGGTAAGATTAGCACCAGGCGTGCCTCACAGAAGACACTAAGGTCCTCTTAGCCACGGTAACTCAGACAGAACAGTCATTAGACTCACATCAGACAGGAGTCCATAACATACCAAGCAAAGCTTCTTTCATTTGGGACTTAAATATGCAAACCCCTGGTTCAAAATCCATCTCCTGTACTTCAAGATCAGCAACTTTAAAAAAAGTGCTTCATAGACCTGCTTACCTGGAAATCCCTGTAAGTCTCTTATTATTACTTAACTGGATCCATTAAATTACATTTTCGAGAGCCAGAACACAGCTATGAGCTGAGTGCTTTCTCATTTTATTCAATTACCCGGAAGAGCGGGATGCCATAAGTGAGTTCCACTGTTGTTAAGATGACTGATTACTTTTTATAAGACTGTTCTGTGCGGCAGAAAGATGCTGAGAAGCAACCAAAACAATCTCTATAAGCAACATGTCAATTCACAAAATACCAAGTTAGCGATAACATGAAGAAATTCTGGAAATCAACAAAGATACCCTCGTGCAGTAAGCATCCACAGCTAATTTTAGAATCATCTGCAAAGGGAATATGCCTCATTTGTCAGAATATCACCATTTTCAACTTGGTTCTTATCACTTGTTCCCAATATCTCTCTAAGTATAGATTACAAAATACTTCTTTGCAATATAAAACATTATTTCAAAGACAAATGGCAAAAGACACTATTTAAAGCCAGGCTTAGTGACACACACCTGTAATCCCAGCACTTGGGAGGCTGAGGCGGAGGATCACCGTGAGTTCCAGGGCAGCCTGGGCTGCACAGTGAATTCAAGGCCAGCCTGAACTGCATAGCGAGACCTGTCTCAAAACACGAAAAACTTAAAATAATATTTTAACTACATATTTAACTACAAATTTAAAGTAAAAGTAGCCGTATGATCAAAATTCGTGTATTTGTCCCTAAATAAAAGCCCTCCCCAGGGTGGGGGGGCATGAAATGGATCAAAATTGGTCTGACTAAATTGGTCTCTGTCCTCAAATGAGTTTTATATAAAAGCCCAGCACAAAGTCAATGCCAAGTAACAGTGAATTTAAGATTTCTTTGGCACTGGATGTGTATTTGAATTAGTACGTTTCATAATAACCTACCAATGTTTGTTCCTATGTCTGTCTCCCTCACAAGATTATAAGCGCTTGAGTGAAAATGTATGTCTTACTGATTTCTTGCATCCTCATAACACCAAATATTTGTTGACTGATAAGTAAGTAGTCACTAGGAGTTTTTAATGATAAATCAATACATTAATGCCAAAGACCTGAACCTGAACATACGCTGAAATCAAATCCAGGACGTGGCTCATCTTTGCTGCTGACACAGCTCCATGTTCTGCATATTATGAAGCCTCACTAAATTGTGGTTAAGGAGAGAATTAATGGACTATACGTCATGTTCCTAGCAGTCTTTTTAAAATTAAAGACCAGTGACACTTGTCAAGTGATAACCACTTTTAAAAACCTTTCAATGTCCATGAATCTGTCTGATAAATTTCCTCTCTGCTGTATGTGTCATTGCTAGCATGGTAGTAAACAAAGTAATAAATGGCGATTTTCTTGTACTAACGCTCAAAGACTCAAAGACAGCCCAATACAACCTATCTACCTTCTTGCCACCTATCAACCTTCTTGCCACCTTTCCCACCACTCATTCGCCCACCCAGGTAGCCAGCTGGTTCAGCAGGGACCCAGCCTGTGTCTGGAAGCATAAGGAGAGCTGCTTAATGGTTATAACATCATGACTAAGCTAAAGAACACTGTGATTAGTTTAGCATGAGATGAAATGAGATAGAATCCCAGGAGTCTCACAGAGTTTGTGCAATCAAAGCAACTATGAGTAGGAGGAAAACATCACTATTGGGTTAGGAGAGGAGGGAGCTTTCGGGGGCTTTATTAGTTGTTTGTGATGTGTATGTGCATGCACGTGTATGTTATATACACCAGAATGTATATATACACACACAGATGTTTGTATTTTACATACACAATCTTTACAGTGATTAAGTGGTCAAGTGCTTTGGCAAAACATTTTAAGGAGATGCATCTGGCTGGAGTTCTTTTAGGAAAACATACTGAATGATACTACCAAGATCTCGATGCAGCTTCTAAAACAGAAATCCCACTGGAACGGGTTCTAGGAGCTCTGCCAGGATATAGGATACAGAACTTGCTCCAGAAAAATTATTGTGATTTCTGTGTTAGAAAAGCAAAATTTCATAGTCAAGATGGTCATATCAGAGGTGAAGAGAAAGGCTCTTTGGTGTTCAATCTTTCCCTGAAGGAGCTCTGTGACTAGAGGTAAAATCAATCAATCAGGGGAAAGCGTACATGCAGATGGAAAATAAAGAGTAAGAACATAAGAGAGAGAGAGAGAGAGGACGAGGAAGAATGAGGAGGAGGAGATGCTGAAGACAGGACAGGAAGGAAGAGGACCCAAAGGAACTAAAAAATGTAAATATACTTACACAGGAGGCTAAGTCTGACGATTTGCAAGAATGAGTTAAAGGAACAACTCCACAAACACATTGCTCCTGGGTTCGGCAGCCACACTAAACTGGGCAGGGGAACAATTGGTTTTCATAACCTGGCTCATTGGAGAGGTTGCGGCTCCATGGTGAATGCAACCTCTAGCTTAGATGATGGCAACTTTAAAAACAATTTAATGAAAGTCTCGGCTTAAATTCCAAATTCAGGACAAAGAAAACTTCTCATTTCATTTATCAACTTCAGAACTGAACACCCCTAAGTGTCATGCACTGTTTCTTTAACCCAAGGCCATGCATCGTGAAAGGGCGACTGGTCCACTTCTGTGTCAGTGTTTATGTCCAAAGAAATCTCGCCACATTTGTCATTCGATGACAAAATGGCCCAGAGACAGAGGTAGCCTCTGAGGAAAAAACATTAAACATGCTTAATTTGAATTTACTTGGGGAACTAAATTATTCAGAACTCAATTTTTTTAAATCATAAATAATTCTGTTTATATATGCATGTTCTATATAAACTATTAAACATATTGTGGTTCTCTTGCAGTATATAGAACAACTACACATTCAAGTAGCATGGTAAAAATATATGAGCAAAATTTAGATTTAAGAACATAAAACAATTAGCAGTTGCTACAACTGCACCAACTAATTGGTGCAATCTTGTTGCACCAACAAGATTTAGTGGGAATAATAACATCAAAACAGGATGGAGGAAATGTCCATCCTGACACAAAATGTGTCATATCTACCCAATGAAATAGTCCTTTCCAAGAAAAAGAAACCAGTCACTAATATGTTCAACAACATGAACAGACCAAAGCACTGTGCTGGGTGGAAGTAGCTGGATGCAAAAGACGTTGTAGTGCATGATCCCATTTATACAAAAATCTTAGAAATTGCAAGTTAATCAATAGTAACAAAATGAAGATCTCATTGGTTTCCAGAGCCAAAATCAGATAGAAAAGAGGACTGTAAACACTGAGTACTAAAGAACTCTGTATGTGGATCGTAGTGCTGAATTCCTGGGTACACACATTTCTCAAAATTCACTGACTTGTACACTTTAAGTAGATGTTGTTTACTATAAACAACTTATACTTCAATAAAGAAGTTCTGATGTGGTACTGCACAATAGGCTGACTATAGGTCACAATCATATATATTGCAAAACATCGGGAAAAAAAGGATTCTGAAAGGTTTTACCATCAAGAAATGATGTTTCAAGAGACAGGTATGTTTAACCTGATTTGTACACTACCCGATATAGAATACATCAAAGCAGCACATGGCACCCCATCAATATGTGCAACTTGTATGTCTCTATTCATCAGTTAAAATCAATTTAATTTTAAAAAAGAAAAGCGAAATGATAAATAAAAATTATTTGGGAGTATGAACCTGGCATATTTTCCAAAATAAATTAGGAAGCCAATTAACAATCATAAAGAAATAGGCTTAAAGGGCTGGGGATTTAGCTCAGTGGTTAGAGTGCTTGCCTGGCAAGGACAAGGCCCCAAGTTCAATCCCCAGCACAAAACAAAACAAACAAACAAAAAAAAGGAAATAGGATTAAAGATTTGAGGTCAAATGGTGGGGTGTGTGTCCTCAGATTTACTTCTCATTTGGCTACTTTGCAATCAGAAATTCTCTATTGCAGCATAAGTCATATGAATGAACCAAGCAGGGGACTGGCTGTCCCTGATTTCCACTGTCAGAGGGGGCAGGGTAACCCACGGAAGACTCCATGGCCAGGATAATCAGCACAGAAGTACACACGGAGGCAGGCAACACATGGTGCAAGAAAACAATTCCTTGCTGCTTTTTTGCTCTCAAAATGTGATTTTTTTTTTCATTTTACGGTGACATGAAGAGACACATCTAAAGGTTCCATCAACTTGGTAAAGGACACAGAAATCTAAGTCTGGCCAGTTATTTTTGACCAATATTCCATATTGCAAAGCAATCCAGATACCTCAGTCCTTGGCTCTGTCACTTCTCTGTCTCGGGTGCTTTATTCTTTTCCTCTGACTTTAATACGAGCATGTGCATGACTGGGCAGAAGGCACTTACAGGCACCAGCAAAGGCCTGAAAGTAGGAATGTGTATCTATGAAAAGCTAGAGAAATATTCAAGAAGAAAACAGACCATGAGTGAACATAGTAGCTCTTGTCTAGCCCTGACTTCTCTCACTAAACACGGCTTGTGCTGCGCATTTTCTCCCCTAGTCCCTGGGAACAAAGTCTCACACGAAACCACTCGTGCCAAGTGAAGGACATGCCTCATTCTGGGTAACAACCATTTAGAAAACCAGACAGTATTTATTCTAATTGCAGTTGTTGCCTGGTATCCACAGAACTTCGGCTCCAGGATTCTCCTCACATACCCAAATCTGGGGATGCTAAAGTGCCGCAGATTAATGACACAGTATTTGCACATAATCTACTTAAAATTAGGTCAGATTACTTATAATTCCAAATACAATATCAACACTACATAAACCGTTGCTGTGCCATCCAGTTTAGGATAATAACAAGAAGGAAGGTGTCTCTACACGTTCAGTACAGGTACGATTTTCCTTCCCAAGTTTTTGATCCACTGCTGGCTTGAAGTCACAGAAGCAGAACTCACATACACAGACAATCAGTGTATCAGTCAAACTTCAATCTACGGACGCTCAGGCAGTGCCCGGAGAACGCCAAGCCTGCACGGCGAAGGAAGTGATCTGTGTGAGACTTAACTGCTGCAGGGGCTTACGGAAAAGACTCATTCCAGTTACTGGAGAGTCCAGGTTTTCTCCACAGCACTAATCTTGCCGTCCATGGTGACTTAGAAATAAAAGGGCAGCTCTCAGGTGTGAAATTCAAGCCTAAGAAAGGAAGAATTCAAAACTTTGTATGAATAAGACCAAAAATATAAACATTTGAGTCATGGGAAAAAAGATACAATCACATGTGTGTCTATACAACCACAGCAAGGATTGTAAAGCAACTGTTATAACATGACTATAGTTAGGGATGAGAATTTTTCTTAATAGATCTATCTGTTTCCCCAATTATACCTTCCAAAATCCCTTAAAAACTATTTAATAATTCTCTAGCAAATAAGATGAGCAAATACCTTTTAAAGACATACCATGGGGAGGGGAAAGAATACAACAATGCTCATTTCCTCACAGGCACGTTAGAAAAATTTATCAGTTTCTTTGTACTATGAATGCAACACATCTATTAAGAACATGGCAAGGCAGGTAAGAAGTTAAACATAACTATTACAGATGTCAGCAATTAGCCAGCACGAGGCTCTGAAACCACCTGAAAGTGTGTGACAAGATTGGTACTGAGCTTAATGGATACCAAACTGAGCACATTTTAATTGGATAGCAGGGTGTGATTCTGCAGTATCAGGTGTTTCATTGGCAACAAATGAAACTGATCCAATTCACATTCTCCACATGTAGAAAGATAGATCCAAAGCTGGACGTGCACGTTCTAATTAAATCCCACGGGACAGAAGCTTTAAATTCTCCTCTGAAAAGAAATGTTCTTGTCTCAACATTCAAGGCATAAAGAAGTAACAGAGATTTATCAATGCAAATAACTGTAAACAATTACTAAAAGACATAAAGAGTCACAAACGAATATGACAAAATTAACTGTGCTTGATGTGAAACTCTTGTCTATGTCTTGCCAGGAGACCATGTTGTTTAGACAATTACACTACATGCAGGACCCTGGACTAGAAAAGAAGACCAAGACCCCAAAACCCTTCATTTCTTGAAGGTTATAGTTTGCTGAGGAAAGAAATAAACTTATAAAGAAAACCTAATAGAGACTTGAAAATAATTTTAAAACACATCTTACGAAATGCAGTGGTATCTCAGGTCATGAATTTAATTCTTTCCAAGATTCTGGTTGCAAACTGAATTGGATGAGAAATGAATCAAATTCAATGGTTAGATTCAACGTTAACTTCTGGGGAAATTTGATTCACTTCTTGTCCAGTTTGGTTTGCAACTAGAATCACAGAGAGAACTGAGTTCGTGAACTGAGACAGCACCGTACTGCCTTGCAAAGCACAGATCACAAGAGCTCATAAATGGCCCGTGGTTCATCCGGGCAGAAAAACAGACTAAATTCAAAAAAAATACTTTATCAATATACTCTTTCTATATATAGGGGCAACTATCTTAAATACCTGTTGTGGGTAAATTCTTCATGAGAAAACACATGGTCAAAAGCTGTTGTAAACTGGTAGAACAACCATGAATATTTCATGGCTCTTCTCAAAAGGTGAAATCTATGCCTTCTGCCCTTGAATCTGGAATTGGCATGAATTCATTCAGCTAATGGGACAGGAACAACAAAGATTCATCGAGGCTTGAGGGATGCTTACACTATGTCTTCTGCTTCTAGAAACCAGGTGCGTGAAGAAGCCCAGGATGCCCCACAAGGTGATGGAGACACAAGACTTGGTCACTCCATCAATTTCTGTACGTGTGTCTGAGGCCATCTGGAATGAACAGGCTGGAAATAGGCCTCAGAGCTGACTACAGCCACACGCCAGAGTTCTGGTGACCCCAAAAGAAGAACCATCCAGCTAAAGCCAGTTGAAAGATTCCAACCCATGAATAATACCTCGTAACTAAGTTGTAGGTCACTGTGTTCTGTCGTGGATCGATACAAAGAGAACACTGATTGATATGCATGTACACTGAGTTATGCTTAAAACCTTTAAGCCCTTTACAGATTCCAGCTGGGATTTTCCCCCAGCCCTACGAGCTAGTCTCATCAGATCCATGGTACAGATGGACAGGCTGAAGCATATGAAGAGTAAATACATCTAAAAGTTAAGAAGACCAGGCTGGTTTCAGAACTAGAAGCCGAATCCAGAAACACTTACACTCAAAATTTTAGAACTACTGGATCACCTGAAGATGAGTCTCATGTCAGGAACGACGTTTAAATAAATACACAATTGACAAAACGTGAGCACTCAGGATGGAACACAGCACTGGAGCTGAGTTTCAGTGAGCCCCGAGGTGCCAGGAGTTTGCCCTGTAATCCTGGCTTTTAGAGGACGCGAAGGGATGCGCCAGGACCTCGGGGCACTCGGTGGGCTCCACAGCATCGGTTGGCTGATAATCTGCACAAACTATCTCAACAACTGTGCCAGTGCACGAAAATCAATCCCAAACACAACAACGAGGTTTCAAAAATACAAGCATTTTGCATAACTGAGCCGTCTCATTTCGCATAGCAGAATATTCTGATTTTTTTATTTGTTCATTTGCTTCAAAATGAACCCACAGTGATAGCCTAAGACATAAAGACCTCTCTGTGACAGGCAAGGTAGAGCTAGAAGAAAGACAGCTGGCAAGCTCTCTATAGGCATTATAAACTCCTAAAAGAAAACAAAATTGTTTATTTCTACAGTGTCCACCTATGACTCCAAGAATAACTAGTCAGCTTTAACTGAATTGGGTCAATTCCTCAACTCACAAGCCCAAAGATGAGCAGATAACAAGAAACAAAGTAAGGAGCTACTGACTCAGAATCCAGAATATGTGTTTTTTAAAAGATTACAGAAATGCTTCCGGAGATCTGGAAAGGGGAGCTGAAAATATGCTTCCAACTTCCAAGGAAAAGAAAAAAATAAAAGATGATCCAGTCCTTGCCTCCTAGGGCTTTTTCATTAAAATGGTGAACCCAGGACATTAGACAGACAGAAACTGCTCTTCGTAAGCAGGAATTAGTACTCCTAGGAATAGCATGTATTAATTCCAGAGCAAACTACACCAACAACATCGCATCCACTCTCAGGAAAGCCAGTGGATTTTGCAGTTCAGTGCTCTTACCAAGACAGAGGATAGCATGGGCTGAGGGGAATAGTCTTGAACCCTTCTAAAACATCTTCCAATTCCAAAAGGTGAGAAGAAGCAGGCAGAGGGTCGGTCCCTCATTTATTAACTGCGCCTCACATTAAAACATCGAGTCAATGAAAAGTTTGTATTCAAGTTGAGAAGTGCGAAGGAAAAAAATTGAAGAAGAAACAGGACAAGAACAAGAATGGAAGAAAAATTCTGTGTTCAGTTATTAAATATCTCAAAGAGAAATTAATATGAAATTACTCACAAACTTTGAAGAGCTCAGGTGATTCAGAACAGCACACTTAAGAACAATCAGTGGCTTGAGGGCTGTAGATAAGAGACTACGAAGCTGAGGGAGGAACTCAGCCAGGACAAGGAGCAGCAGATATATAATTACCCTGCTCTCCAGGTGCCAAGTGGAAAGGCACCCTTCCAGCAGGACAGCGTGACACTAACACGCACCACTTCAGCATCGGCTGCTCAAATGTTTGTCACCTAAACAGTCTGCTCTGCAAATTGGCAAAGATGAGGTCAACATACAGACATCACATTATTGGTAATATTTATATGATTAATGCCGCTAAACTGCTAGGACAGCAAATGAACAATTTTTCAAAAGTTATTTCTTGCCCAGCTAGATTCCTTGCTAATGTATTAAATACATGAATATTATATAAGAATACAATATTGCTTAACATTCAAGTCCCTTTATTTAAAAATGAACAACCTCCTCCGGGAGGCAAGTCACAAATAGAGTAAAAATTTCTTAAATAGTATATTTTTGAAGATATTCATCACAGTTTTATTTATAAGTAAAAAGTAAAACAATCTATAAAATATCCATAATTCTGGAACGATGAAGAAAACTATGCCATCAATTAAATAAAACGTAGTATAAACAAAAAATCTTGGCAAAAAGAAAAAATTGTTAAAAAGAAAAAACGGTACAGTGACATGAGGAAAAGAGTACTGGCATCGCATGTGGGGAAAACCGCCACTCAGATTGTAAATATGTGACATCATAAGAGGTAGGATAAAGATGTGTAAGGAAAAACAAGATGGAAAATGTCAGGATAACGAAACACCTGTTTTTCCTCTTTTCTTTGTTTTCCACATTACAAAACAATATAGTAACATAGTAAAATTATTTTTAAATAACTCTTCAGGCTCTAATTATGATAACCGTTACTCTTTTTTTTTTTTGTGATTCCATGCCGTCACAGTTAGATGTGATCTTTGCGTTAAAATATATTCTACTCTATTACTTTAAGATAAACGTATTCAATGGCACTTTTTAGAAATATGTGAAAGCACCCACACCTCACCCATAAGAGCCACGAGGGAATAGACTGGTCACTTTCATCAGTACAAAGGCAAAGATGACAGCTCGGGAGTGGCCTACAAATCGCTGAAATGCACACACCACACCACAAACTGTAGGGTCCCCGTGTCACTAAGGAGCATAAACCAGCTCGGCTTCCACTAGCAACAACAGAAATGAAAATCCTTCTCTCTGTTGCTTATGAGTCTCTTTTAAAGCACTTCACACAAACACAAATTAGCTGTTTGATCCAACCCAGAAAAACACAGGTCAGTCTTGATTCAGATATGGACAAACACCTGAAGTTGCCCGACCTACAAAGATACCCAACTGCTTCTCGCAAACATTCTACTGCCACATGATCACCATTTCAAACACAGCATGGGCAAGAAAAATTGAACGGTCCTCTGTGTATCTGAGAAATAATAAAGAAAAGAAAAAAGCTGTAAGCACAAATCCATTCAGAGTACCAGGAAGGAGGGTGAAGGGAAACGCCATGACCACACCTCTCTACCCGCCAACTCTTGGCTGCCCGCATTCAGCTCCAGGGCATCTCTAGAAATGAATGAGTTAATTTATATCTAATGACATTAGCAGGCTAATGACAGAAATTCTAATCTAATGGGTTTGTGTTACAGTGGCTAGCACAAATACACAGAGGCAACTTTGACTTACTATTCGTTAATCTAGCTTCCACCTTCTTCCTCTATCAGTTAGCTGGAAAACCAAGAATTGCCTGTAATTAAGACTTAGGTGTAAGGGTAGCAACAGTGTCAAAATAAGAATAAAACATCACTTTTTTTACTAATAAACCACTCTATACTAGTATAACACATCCCCAGTTTTTCATGACTATTCATTGATAATATATGGCAACTACATTGATTTGAAGGACTAGTGCTATGCCAACATTCAATATTTCCTAAATACATGGACATTTTAGTGAAATTGAATCACTTAAATTGTCAGCACTTTCCATTAAATACCTTTAAGTTACCTAGCTACCCTGTACACCTTCCATGGAACCATCTTTCCAGACAGACTTTTATTACAAGATGTTTCATACTACTCTGTGTGGCCAGTGGGCTAACTCCTCCATGGTGAATGGTCAGGCTTTGACAAATAGCATGACCAGGCTGTAGTAATAAGGTACTTAGTGAAATAATGTGTTTAAAATTTTTCAAGAGTACTAGAAAAATGTGATTACAGAAAAATTACTCTAAATGGCCTGTGAAGAGAGAAATATCTGTTTTTTGTGATAATTTCTCTAAGGTTCAATCTGTACAAGTTATTAGTTCCCCTTATTTTAATATAAAGCTTAATACTTCTAATAGAAGTAATTAATTATTAAGTAGTGCTACAGAAACCATCCATTTCAATACAGAAAGAGTGAAACCTAGAGCCAAATTGTGAGGTCAGGATGTAAACCAGAAGTCACATATAGAGTAATATATATTCAAATATGTACATAAAGAGACATTTTCCTCTAAAAATATAACTGCTCTTCCAGGAAAGCAAACTTCCAAGTTGTTGAACTCTTCGGCCAGCATTCTCTCACAGCCTTTTGGGCTATTTAGTATGCTCTAAAGAGTCCCTAAGTAAGAAGAATGTTATGGAATGTGAATGTATTTAATAGCTCAGAAATATCTATATAACATCACATTTCTATATTATGGCTTCTTGTTAGGTGAAGAAAATTCTGATATATTTGCCCTCCTTTAAGAGACTTCTGAATGAACCACACAGAATATTTTGACATCCATCACTATCAGTTCATTTCAGAATTTGTAAATAAATACAAGACCTTCTATCTCCCATGTTTAATATATTGAGAAAACTCTAAGTCATTTCTTCCATCATGAGAGTAGTAATGAACAGCTCACCTATGTGTCTAACTAGTTTCAAATATTAGCTATGTATTGGCTAATTTAGGCTAACATACATTTTCAAGTTTGCAAACACTCTCATGAAAAATTATACAGAAAAATGTCTTATTTTTAAGAACTCAGATACAATGGTTTCATTTGCATTTTATATATAGAATGTCCTATTTATGAGGTACAAAAATAGTTGCACTTTGCTAACGTTAAAAATATTCCCACAAAAGTATGATTTTACAGTTAAAGGTATTTCGCTGGCAGAACAGATAGAAACTGAAAACGCTCCCAACCTGAGGAGAATCATCCAGGTCCATCTGAGTCAAATGGCTTAGTGAAGCAGAAACGAATCAATGGCTTCGCAGGGCCAGACACTGGGCTTGCTTTTTTCCCCACCCTCCACTGAGTCAACCAATTGTCTTGGCTTCAAGCAGAAGCAATTTCAATTAAAGATTAATGTTCGTTTGGCTTGAATGAAGACTCGACACCAGGGACTCTACTGTAAGTTCTGAAACCATCAGAACACAAACCAGGTAGCTCTCAAGCTACAGTCCACAGCGGTCTATGGCCGTTCTGAAGGCCTGCTGGGAGACAACTAACCAAGCTACTACAACTGCGTTTCAAACGTGAGAGCTGTAATTCCAAGAGACAGGGCTCAGACGTTGTCTTGAAAACAAACAGAGACCTGAGCAAGAATGTCTTGAATTAGATCAATGCAGACAGAAAGTACCTCGGAAAAAAATCCTAGTTTTCTTCAACTTCTCTGCCTGGGCTGTCTAAGTGATACGATTCCATTTGGCTTGTCTAGGTAGCAATAGCCACCAAAAACAGAGCAACCATTTTTACTTTTATTCAAGAAGGAAACCCAAGTCTTTATTAAAGCCAGAATTTGTAGATACACCATCAACAACCTTCCAGGAAAGGTACAGATGATTATATTTTTAAATATATTTGTGGGGCAAAAGAATGATGGTCCTAGAAATCCTGCTTTGAGATAAAAATATGATTATTGCTTACTATTTTACAGATGTTTATTATTTCAGTCAGATGTACTTTCGCCTCTGTGTCTCCTGCCTCTTCCTCTCTCTCCTCTTTCTCCCTCTCTCTCCCTCTCTCTCACCCTAATTTAGTCACATACTATTAAACAATTAAATGAAAGAATTGTAAATTCTATGGCTAAAAGGAGGACGTATTTTTTCATTTAATGACCCGCACAATTTGAACACACTGCCTATTGTTATTACTCTGCCAAAAATCATTTTAAAATGGCATGTTGAATTTGGGACCACTTACTACATAATTTGTACAGAAGTTATTATAGAGAATAAAGCACATTTTAGAAAACAAGACAAAATTTACAAAAAGTAAGTGTTACTTAAGCATGAAAGCCTAGCAATTCCCTCTTTAAGGTGATATTAGACTTGGTCACATGTACAGATTCTGTGAAGAGGAAGAAAGCAACAGTAATACTAAGCAAGCACCTTGGTTTTCAGAAAAAAAAGAATGCATCTTTCCGGATCCCGAACATCCTTGTATCTGGACTGTGACCATCTCAAGTTGTAGGACAGCTAGTGACCGGATGTATAGCACAGCTGCTCACAGCCTGAGCTTAACCAACATCTGTTGAAAGAATAACTGGGTGAAGGAGAAGCAGTCTGTGAATCCCTCTTCGTTCTAATTTTAGCGCTCAGTGAGGAACCGAGAAACAGCTCCTGAATTAAAATCGTACCTCTCAGAAGCCCGTGCAGCCTTATCCACCTGCAGATTGTCACCCCAAAACACTTCGCTGTCTCTGAATTTCAGGCCCTCCGTCGAGGTGAAATCGGCCACATAAGGACCAACCTAAAAATAGACTCCAGCAATTGAAAGCCTGAATGTCGCTTGCCTGCAGGATCAGCTCCTCTTTTCAGCTGTGAATGGAAAACTCAGGTGATGCTTTAGCACGTGCAGACATTTCCCCTCAAGCCATAAATGTAACAGCCAAAGCATCAGTTTGGTCGCCTAAAAAACAATGCAAGAGGCATTTTGAAAGTTGGTCAATCAACCACTTCGCCTGGGAACGGAAACGTGGATGCTGCACCAAACAGCATGTTTGTAAATCCAAGAGTCAAAACTGCCCTTAATTTTCTTGATTCAATCGTTAATAACAACAGTTGCATCGAAGCAGATTTTTGTTATTACGCTCCCAGGCCGCTCCACACGGGGGTTGTTTCTACACAGCGAGAAAGCATCTGGGTGAAAAATGGGAAAACGCAACGAGTCATCCAGCTGTTTCTAAAATCCCAGCTGTTCGGTAACAGGCAGAAAACAGCTAGCACGATAACAGAACATAAGAGACCCACACTGCAGGTGGCTGCAGTGCTCTCGGGACACACTGCTGTGACCTGATTTATAAAATGGCAAGACGTCTCCCTGAAACACGGAACGCTCTCCCTGGGAAGTCTGGGAGCGGGAATCAGCAGGAGCCTTCCAGATCCGGGCTTCTGCTGAAGAAAAGCAAGTGCAATGAGGTAGTGTGCTGTGAACGAGGGAGAGTTAAGCATTTTATATGTCTATCTGCAGTCTCAAAAAAAAAAAAAATAGCTTCACAACTGGGAAGAAAGATCGACAAGAAAAACAAAAAGGAGATCTCGGAATACTTCGAACAAACTAATATGTGGTCTACATTTATATTAGAATCATCTACTTTGAATTTCTAACCCCAAATCTTTTCGGGGAGACTAGAAAATGTTTTAAAGCCAGGAAGCTCGTCTAATCTCTCTTGCAAAGATTATAACATGACTGTGGTTTGTTGTAACTGAAATGGGGCGGGGGGTGCGGGGACATACTTCCTGCGTGTCATTTTCAGCTCGTTTCAGCAATGAGGGTGGCATTTGCTCCTGCAAGACAAAAGTGACCCCTCACCGTGGACCTACAAAAAAGAAACAGTAATTCCTGAACAGAGACACTCCCAGCCAGATTCTACTCAATCCCTTGAGAGAGTAAAAATAGCTGGTGTCACAAGATGATTCACACCTCGCTGTACTGTATGTTGCCTCACCCTCATCTAATCTAACCCTCTCTCTCTCCACGGGTTCTCACACTGCCTCCCAGCCTGTGAAGTCTGCGGATTCTCGTAGTGAAATGACACCTCTTCTCCGCGTACATGAGAAGCAGCCACCACCCGCAGCAGCTAAACCAGCAAGGCGTGTATGACAGCAGACTTCTAATTAGGCTGCATGAATGTTAGGACTTCTCCGTTCCGCTAAGCATTGCACACCAACAATAACCAAGACGAACACGTCATGAGGCTCTGTGCCCCTCACATTCCTTCTCCGGGCTGCTCTGGGTTAATTCTGTCTTAGTCGTAATGTACCATTGCGCTGGCACTGGACATCTGAAGGGCTGGGAGGGCTCTCACCTTGGAAATGTAAGTGCCCACACGACGATCACTTAAGGATGCAGAAGACTTGCTTACTCAGAAGGAGAAACTTTCATCCTTCGTAAGACACAGAGCCTTCACTCTCAGCAGCAGGTGCACAGTTCTGTTGCGTGAGTATCCACAGAGACAAAAGCAGAGAGTCAGGATACTGGGACACGCACACACATGTGCTTCCTGTAAGCGACCCATTCACCTGCCTGGATTTCCCAGGTGAGCAAGAGTAACATCCTTCTAAATGCGCCAGATTTTAGACTGACCCAGCCATTTTCACGATCAAATTAATGACTTACTTTAGGCATAACTCCTTCCTCCTCGCCTCCCTTCCCCAGTCAGCTCTGGTCCTGAATCTTGCTCAGACCCTATTACCCCTCCAGGAAAAAATATGGAAATCTGTTTGCTGACTTCTCACAGGCTGGATGGGTCCTGGAAGAAATAGGCCAGGAGCTCTGAGAACCTTCCAGGAAAGCAGGTGGAGAACCTGTTCTTACCGGACCCTGCTCAGTCAGGGCAACTGAGATATGCACACAATCCCTGAGTGCAGCACCCTGTACTGTGCAGCACAGTGGCAGAAATTAGCTTCTAAACTGACCGTTAGCAAATGCTGGAAAAAAGAAACCCAACTGAACATTCTTGTCACCTGCTAATCAATTTGTAGCTAAGCTTTTCACTTAATTTGCTAGAAGATGAAATGTTTATATAAAATTCACCTATTTAAATATAACATGGAAAAGTCAGGAAAAGAAAAGAAAAAGAAATTCTATTATCATTTCAATAAACCTGAGTGTATGAATCATTATTTATGGGATAAATCTCTCTCCAAATAAATAGCTCTGACTATAGATTGCAAGCTCCAAATCTCATATTAATTTCTTGAAATATTTAACTAGATATATGCCTAAAGCTAATAAGACAGTGCTGTGCTTGAAATTCCTGCTTTATCAATGGTCATTTTAATATTAGCCAAATCACCCTAAATTTAAAAATCTTCTCCTAACAGTAAAGGACACCGACCAAGAATGGCAAGTGAATAAATAAACATAAATGTAACACATTCCCTGGAGAGTCTATCATCTCTTGATAGATTTCAGTGCAGTGAGAGCTTCATTAATTATTTCCTACTCAGCCTGACAGAAAATGAAAGCCTCACTTGGATCGTGATCCTCACCAATTGAAAGGACTAGAAAAGCTCACTTAAGTGCTAGCGACGCCATCAGCATTCTTTGGGGAAATCATCAGCCTGTTCGGGTATGGCGTGTTGGGCTTCCACCAGGACAGCACGCACCCCACAGTGACAAAGTGGGGCTGTCATGGGAAAGGTTCGTCCCTGTCTCCAGGAGAGATGCTACTTCCAACCATTTTATGGCTTTGTATGTGAGTAGTCGCAAAGGCTCAAAAAGATACTGTAACACATTCGAAAAGCAACCTAAACTTTTTAATTCTGTAATCAAACCTGAGACAATTGAGGAAGGCACATCAAGCAAAAGCTACAACAAGGAACAGAAGATAAGAGTTTTAGGTAAGTCTGTCTCCAGGGAAGACAATGTAGATCTATGGGTCGTATGGTTCAGTTTCCATTCTACATGCCTTCTTTATGTAACAGGCATAACAGACGTGAAAAACAAAACACAAAGAGCATTTTGCAATGTCTAATAAAGCATACACATTAACACTTCCTACTGAGAATGAAATTCTGCATACCTTTGTCCTATGGAATGTCTAATGCCACTGTAGTTATGTGGTACAACAATCCAACCTAATATGTGAAGAAAGATTTTTCAGGCTCCAAGTACCACCATTTCTCCAAAAACACATGCATTCACCTACGAATGAAAATCCTACATCATCACTTGACTTCAAGATGGCTTTCTGGATACCTCAGACCAGTGGCGGCGAGTCTGTGGTACATGTGCCACAGCAGGCTGTTTGCATCACTGGAAGATCTAAGAGAGTCACCATCAAGGCCTCAGACCATCATTGCTTACACGAGTGTTTTGACAGAATAAAGGCAAGATAAGAAATATATAAATACATGTTAAAAGATGAATATGTTATAGCTCTTTTTAAACAAATGTAAGTATTTGGCTGAGCACTGGCCCGGTTTTAGTTGGTACCCACAACTACTTAACTGCTCTGACTGATTTAGAAGGTGACTGACCCTCAGGAGCCCACAGTTTAAGAAACAGTGAATAAAAATGACTCCATCCTCCCTGACTTTGAAAATACATCCTTGATCTATAGAATAATGAATATACAATCCAAGAGCATTTCGACATGATGTCGATAACTGGAAAGAAACAGCACACACATTATATATTTGTCAGTGATTCTTAATAAATACTATTATGACTAGGGCTCAAGAGGTTTGCATTTGTATTATTTTTTATAGAAAATATTAACTCGTACATTCATTCAGCAGCTTGTTTCTGCTTTGCCTCATCCATGGGCTAAGCCAAGTCCTTCATATTTGGTTCTAGTGAACACGAAGTGCAGGCTCCACAGACTTAGCTTCCCATTTGGGTTTCACTTAGCTTCTAGTTCAGGCATTCTGTGGTTTGTATGTACTTTATCATTTTATTTTTTCTGATTTTTGCATTATCTCTGCAAGCTATGTAACCGGAGACAACAGAATTCCAAACTTGAGTAAAGCCAGACTAAGCTGACAAAGCAAACATGGAAAATCTCCCCACTGGATCTTTTGCAGGTCAGGAAGCAAGAACTGACTGGGTCAACTACCAAGTCATTTAGCTCCTCAATACTAAGTCTCCTTCCAAGATACCAGTGACAACAAATGAACCGTTGATTGGTAACACTGTGACCAGTGAGTTGGGCAATATGCTTTCCAAGACTATGACAAGATTGCTTAGCACACTGTTTGCCCCAGATATCTATCATAATGCCTCAGGCCAGTAAGGGGCTGCTTGAGTCCCAGTGAGGGCTTCCGCTCCTTAACACACACCATGGTTTTCCAAGCAACCAACTCAGGCCCTGGGATGACTGATTTACCTGTAAAGAAGACGATCCTGTTTTCTGATCTCAAATTGAGCCATATGGCCTGATATGTAAGAGCACACTTTTACAAAGAAGATACTGTGAGAAATCGGGACTGCTATGGAAACAGAGAACCACGCCAGAAATAAAACTCAGAGCACAATCCTAATCTTCATTTGCTCTCCAGAAATACATATTCCCATTTACTGCAAAATCAGCTCCGGGTTCTTCCATCTCAAACACAAACCACCCCATCACCTTGCTTCGCACAGGAATGCTAGCAGAAAGGAGGACTGTCTGCTGACCTGTGGTGGTGGCTACGGGGTTCTAGAAAATCCTGTGCTTAGAGTCAAGTTTCTTTTCAGGCAGGAAAACCAAGGAGTACCTTCCGTCCACACCCATGTCCCTTGCAGAATTCAGAATGAATTCTGGGCCAAGCAGATTTCCTGGAACGAGCCCTTTTGTTACTGAGTGACAACATGTAACCATTCTAAACTGTATCGATAAAAACACAAAAACATAAAAAGGGATGTTACAGTCTGCATCCTGCACATCAGCACATCAGTACAGGTTTACTGCAAAACATGAATGACATCTAAGTGTGTTTCCCACTTTGCCCAGTAAGAGCTGCAGGGTTAAGTGGTTTCACACATGAAAGTCCTGTAAATTAACCATGGACGCCACCACTTTGGAGTCTACTGGAGGGTGGGAATGCTCCTGTTATTATTCCAATGGGATTAATAGTAATTTTCTATGTATTAATGGAGGCTTTTTAAAAATTGGGAAAATGCACATTTTAATTCAGAATATTTTCTTTGGGTCTACCCTACTCAGATGCTGGGCTCTATTTCCGTGCATGCTTCATGAAGAGATTTTCACGAAGCTGCAAAGATCCTGTTTAGAGCAAGTTTCACAAGAAATTCCACAGCACCTGTGAAATTGCTACACGCATCTAGGCATACACGGAGTTCTCCTGCACATGTCCTGGTACTGTGTCTGCCGATAAGCTGGCACTACAGCAAAGCAAGAAATCAAAGGTTTACTCACCAATTCTCACCACAGCTATTCAACTGGAGACAGAGGAGTTATTTTTCATTAAGTGGATCAATTCTCTTTAGTAGTTGTTAGGATAGTTTCAAAATACATCTTATTCGCTCAGCCTCGTTTACATTCTAAAAATCTCAAACTCCTGGTTCTGCAGTTAACCTAACAGTGAGATTTTAAAACTATTATGTTCTTGCCAATTAAAAAAAAAAAAAAAATTCAGGCCAGTATGACTTGAGGGATACTCAGGGATCAAGCTAGTATAACACTTTCTTCAAGTCCACAGGAACACTTTGGTACTAAAAAAGTGATAATGTAGCCTAATATCCTGATAGCCTGAGTTTACACCGAGGGGGGCTGAGAAAGGGGAGGAAGGGAAGAGAAGAGAAGAGAAAGGATGAGAAGACAAGAGAAGGGGACGGAGACAAAGCAAAAAGGAAAAATCAAAAGAGAAAAGTGGCCTAGGACTCAAGGGACTCGAGGAGCTGTCATCCTTCTGGCACCTACCAACTTCCTTTCACAGGAATCTAGAGGCTTATTTCTTCCTTCTCTCTTCCACATAACTGTTAGGCACAACTGTTTCCTCGTCCGGCATCTGCAGGAAAGAGCACTGCACCCCCCACCCCGCAAGAGTCTGACCAGGTGACCCTCCGATACCGTCCCAGGGGCGAAGCTATCATCTGAAAAGTAGCAGGATCTGGGTCCCGGATCCCAAGAAGGCTAACCTGCACGTGGGGTCATTTCTCTTTTCTCTTAGGATAAACATGTATGGTGGCCTCTAAGAAATTCAGTTTCCTAAATCAGTTATACAGAGTCCCTGGAAGCATTTTCCTTAGTATAAAAATTTCACAAATGATTCTAAAGCGCTTTGCTTAGCTTCAACTTGAAAAAATGTTACAAATTCACAGCTGCAGTGAGCGTCCTGTTTTCACACCTTCTCTGTAAGAGAAGCGTTGCATGCCCAGTGTCCCTACACAAGCCTCCAGGGCTTAGAAGCCTTCTCTCAGCGTAGAAGATGATCCAGACACCCTCAAACAAGTGCTTCCTGCAGGGAAGGAGAGACACGCTTTAGTGACAACCTGGTAGTGTTTCATCTGAAAGCCCAGGAGTGGCACTTCTGACCTTCTTACCCTAAAAACACCACGTGAGATAAAAGTCAAGCCCTGGGATCCCTAAAGAACTATATTTCCTGAGTTCTCGGCAATAACAATGTAACACGTATCAACAAATAAATTTAACTTTCCAGATTTAAAAAGGAAAAGTATGAAATTCAGCATGTTTTCCCTTCTCCACATAGCCAAATCATAGGTATTGCTATTACAGAATGTGCAATAAAAATCCTAAACTACAGAACTCTTATTTCAAGATGGAATCTGATCTGGGTGGGCAGAGCATAGGAAACATGGTCTCTTGTCTACAGATATCCCAAAATAGAAGATGCCAGAAATGTATATGGAACTAAACATTTCAAGAGTTTTTACCTGTTCTCATTTTTTTTCCATTATTCTGTGACATAACATGCTTTATGTGCCTTCTTTTTTACTGCTCGAGAAATTTGGGTCCAGAAACGCTAAGTGGCTTTTCCATAGAAGTAGGATAATTAACAGCCTTATCCTGAGTATAATGCTCATTACGTAGTTGCTCCAAATCCAAAATATATTAAAATGTAGTCTTCGAAGTCGTAGTCAGAAATGACATTTGCTCGTTTATCACAGTCTGCTGTCCACTATCAATCTTTGGTTTTCATATTCAATCAACCCCACTGCTTGCAGCCTTCTGTTCTCCAAGTGGCGTCCTAGAAAAGTGTTTTGCTATAGGTGAAGAACAGGCAGGGAGAAAGGTGTGGACTGTTAGACCTAAAACTCGATTCACTCAAATTTTAAATGTCATTAAAGAAGAGGTAAGATTCATCAAATGATGACCTGAATTGGAAAAGCTTGAGAAAGGCAATTCCGGGTCTTGTTAATTTCTTTTTCACAGTGTTCAGAGTGCACTATGTGCCGAGATGCCTACATGGTATTTTGGGCTTTTTTTTTTAATCAAAATTCAGGACAATCATTCTATAAGGAATCAAAGTTAAAAAAAATCAAACAGTAAGGCCTCTTATGTATGTAGACTGAGTTTTCTAACCTTTATCATTATGATTCAATAGTACAAAGCAGATCACTAGTTTTTCCTCACACTCTGGAACATCTTGTTGTGAATTAAATCCTGTTATGTGTGTCATAAAATCCTATAATAAAGATGAAAATGATTGTGATGGGCAAAACCAGACATTCTGATACAATTCTTCCTTATATTCACTTTAGCAGAGAGAATGCTAAAACCTGAGGTGAATTCCCACATCCTGCCGTTCCATAGCTGCACACAAGAAATAAATTTAATGAATCTGGCATTTACGTTGCACATTTAATAGAAAAAAATCTTAAGCCATAATCACTGTAGCTGCCGGGCATCTAGTTTCTTCAAGAATTCTTTCAGTGCATGCATTAACTTTGGTTAAGTTATTCTGGACTTAAAAGGCAGAAGAATATTTAAAATAGTATGGTTTCTGAAGCATTATTGTAACAGACCAATTTCAAAAGATTCAGGTGCTAAATTTTACTTCATAGTTCCTTTGTGTATCAGTTACTTAGATTTCAAAATAGGAGAGAATCATGTGCTGTTACTTATGTGGTCATCAGTCTCACACAAAGACAAGGGAGAGCAAAGAAAATAAGAGATTATTCTTCCAATGATTGTCATTGAACTGTTACATTAGTAAACATTCACAGTATGAAGTCTCTCTCAATCTTCAGCATATAAAGTAGTGCAAAGGAAAAAAATTCCAGTCCTGTTACCTGTGAACAAAACTTGTTACATTTTCTCCAGTTTCATTTCTTCCGTTATGGTAGACATTTGTTGTCTTTTCTTCCCAAAATTAATAATAAAATATAATCAATTTCTAAAGGCCCCTGTAGCCTTTTTAAAAGTTAATTTCCAGTCAAAAATAAACTTTAATTAAATCCAAGATAAAATTGTGACCTATATCTGCTAAATAATTTACTTCTTCTTTTTTCTACACAACCACTCTTACAAGTTTTAAAAAACAACGACAGAATCCAAAGACACTGGATATGCTATTACAGCACTGGTAAATGACTGTTCAAATCATTAGTTCTTACATAGTAAATACTGCAAAATGCCAACTTGTCCCGTCACTGCACAATTACCAACAACACTGACAATTTACTTACACATACACACAGGTGCACACGCACGCACACACACACACACACGCACTCTCTCTCTCCACGGAACCATCTTTACTATTAACATCTCTTCCAGTTCATGTGCAAAATTCTTGCATTCTAATAAAAAATATAAAGATAGATTTGCTCCTATTTAAGCCTCCCTCTTCTCCACGATGTTTCTTTTATTTGACATGTGATACAAGTTTAGCAACAATTATGCCATGTATTACCATTAAATGGCGTGCTACCGTATGCATCGGACTCATTTGCATATTTCATTTTCATAACTGCACTGTCTATGCATAAATATATTTGGAGATGCTGGGGCGCCGTGGCTGGTGGAGAAAGCCATTCACACATCAGTCTCCACAGCCTTCGCATTGGAACAGTTGTTTTTATCTGTCTCGCTGTCGTCTCCCCTTCCCTGACACTTCTCCTCCTTCCCACACAGAGACTCCTTCACCCCTTCCTCCATCTCTAGATACTCCGACTTGTCCCCCAGGGAGGAGGAAGTGGAGCTCCGGAACTTCTTGAGCAAGTTTGAAGGGAGGTATGGGCAGCTGACTGCGTTCTGTGTCAGCTGCGTCTGTTCCTCGTTTTCCGTCTCTCTGTGGTAGAAATAGTTGAAGTTAGAGACGATCACTGGGACTGGCAAAGCAATGGTTAAGACACCCGCGATGGCACACAGGGACCCCACGATCTTGCCCCCCACCGTGATGGGCTTCATGTCCCCATAGCCCACAGTTGTCATGGTGACCACAGCCCACCAGAAGGCGTCGGGGATGCTTTGGAAATGGGTGGTGGGTTCATCTGCCTCTGCGAAATACACCGCGCTGGAGAAGAGGATGACCCCGATGAAGAGGAAGAAGATCAGGAGGCCCAGCTCGCGCATGCTGGCTCGGAGGGTGTGGCCCAGGATCTGCAGGCCCTTGGAGTGTCTGGAGAGTTTGAAGATCCGGAACACACGGACCAGACGGATGATCCTGAGGATGGCAAAGGACATGGCCTGCTGCTGCTGCCCGTTGCCACCCTCCTGCTGCTGGGCCAGATCCGTGCCCAGGGTGATGAAGTAAGGCAAGATGGAGACAATGTCAATGATGTTCATGATGTTTTTGAAGAAGAGGGCTTGGCTGGGACAGGCAAAGCAGCGGACCACAAACTCAAAGGAGAACCACACGATGCACACAGTCTCCACGATGAAGAAGGGGTCGTTGAAGATCGTGTGCCCCGAGCTCTCCAGACGGGGTGAGGCAGTGTCGTTCAGCAGCCGGCTGTGCCCGCCGGCACTCAGCGCCATGACCAGGTCCCGATCATCCCTGAACTCCGGCAGGGTCTCCAGGCAGAAGATGACGATGGAGATCAAGATGACCAGCACGGACACAATGGCTATGCCCCTGGCGGGACTGGAGCTCTCTGGATACTCAAAGAGAAGCCAGATCTGCTTTTTAAACTCATTTTCTGGCAGGGCCCTGTCCTCCTCCTCCCTCACAAAGCCCTCGTCCTCCCGGAACTTGAGCAGGGCCTCCTCGCCCAGCTGGTAGAACTTCACCTCCTCGGTGAAGATGTCGAAGGGGACGTTGACCGGCCTCTTCAGGCGGCCTCCTGACTGGTAATAATACAAGATGGCATCAAAGCTGGGCCTGTTCCTGTCGAAAAAGTACTCATTGCGCAAAGGGTCAAAGTACTGAGTCCTCTTCTCAGGGTCCCCCAACAGAGTCTCTGGAAACTGCGCCAGGGTCTTCATCTGGGTCTCGAAGCGCAGGCCAGACACGTTGATCACCACCCGTTCACAGCAGTCACTGCAGCGCACCGAGCTGTAGCCGCCGCCGCCGCCGCCGCCATCATCCTGGGGCAGCAAGTCCGTGTAGGAACACTCGTCGCCATGGTCCTCCTCGCTGTGGTAGAACCTCCCCTCCTCCTCCTCCTCCTCCTCCTCCTCGTCGTCCTCCTCCTCCTCGCTCAACTCCCTCAGGATCTTCTCCTCAGAGCCACTGGGCATCAGGTCGGAGCAGTGAGGGAAACTGCTCTGCCGGTGGTGGACTTTCTTCTTCTCAGGCCGCTGTCGCCTCCTCCTTCGACTGCCGCGACCGCCCTGCGGGTCATGGGAGGTGCAGGCCCCGCGGGTCTGGTGGTGGTGATGGGACCCCCCGCCGGACCCCCCGCCGCCTTCCACAGCAGCCGTGGCCGCCGCGACGGCCGCAGCCGCAGCAGCCCTGGAGTGGGCCAGCCTCTCACGCTCCCGGGCCCGGGCCTGTGCCGCGTACCCATAAGGCATGTGACTGTTGCATCCTGAGCTCTCTGCACTCACCATTGCGACTTCCATGGTGGCGGCTTCGGGAAATGGCTGGTTCCAGTTGTAAAAGAAGAAAGAAAAAAAAAAATAGGGCAGTTTCTTTGCTCACCAAACGAAGGTAAGTTTGGAACCCTTAAGCAGATTGCTTGGAAGACTGAGGATATTTTCAGTCCAACTTTGCATTTTCCGTTTTTAAATCAGCACACCCCATGCTCTCTTGGCTCAGGGATTCAGCATTGCTCTCCAGGTCTCAGCCGGTCTGGACAAAGAGCCTAGTAGCGATCCTCGAACCCAAGTCAGAAAAGCTGGGGCCTCCCACACACCTGCACTTAGGGGTAGATGTTCCAGTGTGGAACTGTGTCTGTGATGCGGTCGCTGATTTAAAGGCAGCAAGTATCTGACTGCCAGCCGTTGTGCCTAGAAAATGAAATATATTTTTCTGCCATGGAAATTGTCCAAAGCCCAGTTCATCAAATTTAAATAAAATGCAAATCAGCTTTTAGTCTTAGCACTTGCCTTCTAGTGGTGGTCTGACCCATGTTGAGATGGGGTGTAAAGGGTGCCCAGCCATTGCTGCGCAGTCTATGAGGATGAGTCCCCAGACTCCCTCCTCACATTCGCCAAAGGGACCCAGGACCCAGGGTCAACGCCAAGCTGCAGGTGGAGGCGAAGACCTTGGGAGGTAGAGAAGATGGAGGACAAAGTGTCCACAGAAGCCAGCTCGGAGGTCTCCATAGACATCAAGGCAGTATCAAGTATCCTTTGGCTAAAATCATGCAGAATTCACCTGAAAGGGGGGTGGGAAACAAGCACAGGATCAAAATAAAAAGAGGAATGGAATCGTAAAGAGCAAGCCGAGCACTTCCCTGAGATGCACCCCCTTCTCCCGTCTTCACACAAGTCGTATAATACACACCAAGTGACCATCTATTTTCAGGAGTATGGGACAGGCTGTTCTTAAATCTCAATACCCTTCTTTCCTTCTTTGGCTGAATTCAGCTCAGTCTACCTTCCTGGCAACTCCACTCAAAGCCGCTTGCTTCCCCTTCACGCATGCAGGCTTTGATTCTCACCACCACTGCCTCCAGCCCACAATAACAATGCTGTGCCTTCACAGGCAGCCCCATCATTCACTCATCTCCCTGCACTTCGAAAATCTCCCCTCCTAAGGTGTGTCTGAATTAAGCAGCCTTCCCCTCCTGTCTATCTTGACTCAGGAATAAAGAAGTCAGGAAAACCTGTTCCCTGCAGGGCAGACTCCAATACGTGAATGCCATCCAGTCTCCAGTCAGCTCGTCTGAGAAGTGTAAATAACGCAACCTCCCTCAACCCACCTGGGAAAGGGGCACATGAGACAACGAGGCCGACTCCTGTACAGCGAGTGGCAATAAAGACAGCAGCGCAGGAAAAACACAACTGCAACCTGTGCTTCCTCAGCAAACCACTCCTGAGGTCTCCGACTGCTGTCCGCCCGACCTTCCTAGACTCCCAGCGCCTGCATTTGGCTAGCGTTCCCTCACTCCTTGAAGTTTGGCCCTGTTGTTTTTCTCTTCCCCGATTCCTAACACTCCCTCCCTCCACCCACATCCTAGAAGCCAACCCCAGTTCCCACATGTCTAATAATCGTCTCTCATTATAGTTCTGCCGTGTTCACCTCAACGTTGCCTCCTACACTCTTCCCGAGGAACTATCGCATTGTTCAAGCAAGCCCTGGTGTGCGGACTTTGCTCTTGGCCTGTCACACTCTACCCCTTATCATTTCCATCTGTCTCCCATCCCCCACCCCTGCCTACCTTCCTCTCCAATCTCCCACTTCCTGATCCCTGCAGCCCCGGTGGGTGCATACTGTCACCCACTGTTCTCGGCCCTTCTTCCTCAGTGCTCTCATCTCCTGGACCTCTACCCCCTGCCGTGCCCTATATCCTGGCTCCTTAGGCTTCCATCTACACTCCGACAGGACTTCTAAGAACGCAGGCAGGGAGTGACCCAGAGAATGAGAGAGGAGCCGACACTCAGAATTGAGGGCATCAGGAGCATCTATTACTGGAAGCAGTCGGGATGTAGAGGAGAAATGGCTTTCTGAAGCTACCAGCAGGACTCGGCTGCTGACCACCTGCTGCTCCTGGCTGATCCTGTCTCCCTGTCACCTGAGCACACTAGAGTTTAGGGAAATGTCAAGCAGGGCAGTGGCAAACACAGAGCTTCCCAATAAATCCTAAGCATCCTCGGAGGCAGAGAGAGCTGGACGGACAGACATCAAACCCCGGAAATGCACCTGTGAGGGTGCTGCAGAGGACAGCACCTTCCCCTGGGACTCCTACTCTGTCTGGGTGTGCGCCGCGGTCACCACCTCCAAGTCGGGCAGGCCAGCAACACTCAAAGACTGCACAGGCCAGAGCCTGAGACCTTCCCCAGTTTCTCCCCGACTGCTGCAAGCAGTTACACCGCACTCCTTAAATAAAGCCCCGCTGTATGGACTGGTACAGGGCCAAAGTATTTGCACACTCCCCACACCCCTGGCCTGGCCCAGTGACACCTGAGGGTCAGGAATTAGAGGGTCTTCAAATTCACTGTTAACTCCGGGAGGTCTAGACGGCCCGCTTCCTCCTCCACACCAATTTCTTATCTACTGCTCTAGGTTTGTTAATTTGCGTTTCTCTAACTCCCCCTCCACCCTACAAAAAGCAAATCGCCTCCTTTTTAATTGGCTGCCAGTTACCTCACAGTTCCTGATCAGAAGGAAGGAAGGCAATAAAGAAGGGAAGGGAAGGGAGGAAAGAGGAAGGAGGGAAGAAGGGAAGACGACGGGAGGGAAAGGAAAAGAAACAAAATCATCCCCCAACAAACCAGACTGGCTTGAAATCTCTCCTTCCGAGCGATCAGTGCAGGGAGGCTCCGCTCCGCAGCCCAGGCGCCCCGTGGGAGAGGCTCTCGGGACCACCCCGAACCCAGCAAGCAGCCTGCGCCCAGCGCCGGCCCACCCGCCGAGGCCGGCACGCGCCCCTCCTCCCTCACCCCCACACCGGGCTGTTTTCGGCCCTCGGCGCCGGTTCCTGCAACTGTGTTCGGGCGCAAGCCGAGCGCGTCTGAGCGGCACCGAGAGCGAGCGAGGGAACCGGGCTTGGGGGACCGCGGCGCGGATGCAGGCCGGCGCGGTGCGCTCTCGGCGCTCGCCGCGCGTCGGTCCCGCGCCGGGCGATGCGCGCAGCCCCCCGCGGGCCGCCCCCGGGGTTATTTTTAGCTCCCGCCCGGCGTCCCTGCGCCCAGCCCACCCCCTGCGGATCCTCCCGCAGCGCCCGCCGCAGCCCACGCGGGCGGGTGGGGGTCGCACTCACCGCCGGGGGCGCGGAGGGCACGAGCCGGTCCCCGCGCTGGTCGGCAGCGGCCGCCGCTGGCCCTGGGGACGCGCCGGGCGGAGACCGCCCTGCTCCGGCGGCCGGAGACCCCGCTCCGCGCCTCGCGCCCCCGAAGGCGACAGATCCTAGACAGCAGCTCCGCCCGGTGCCTCCCGCGACGCCCGGCCCGCTCCACCCCGCGGCCGCCGAGGCAGAACACGCCTCCCGGGGGCGGGCCGGGCCGGGCCGGGGGTGTGGCCTTGGGGACCGTCGCGGGCGCTGTCACGACGCGGCCCCGCCCCGGGCCGGCCCAGAAGCGAGCGGACCGGGGCGGGGTCGGGACCGCCAAGCGGGTGGTGGGGCGCTCGGGCGTCCCGTGCGCTCCCGCCCGCGCGGCACCAGGAGGAGGTCGGGGAGCGGATCGGGCTCAGGGTGCGTGGCGCGGACGGAAGGGGCGCGGGGCGGCCGAGAGGGCCGTGGGACCTGTTGCTTCGGAGGGAGCACGGCGGCTCCCGCGGCCCGTCCTCCGCCCCCCTCGCCGGCAGACCCACCCCCGCGCGGGCGGGAGGGCGGCGCGGCCTCTGAGCCCGCGTGCACGCGTGCGTTTCGCTCGGGCCGCCCCCGCGGAGTGCGCCGCACCTGGCGCCCGGGACCCGGCCCGGAGCCCGGCCGCGGCGGAGCGCCTCCGACCCGGGGCTGCTGCCTGGCGGCGGGGTGGCCGCTGGCGTCCTCGCCGAAGCTTTGTTCCGGGACCCCACGGGGCCTCCTCCTTTGTAGAGCTCGATTAATTATTAAGGGAAATATTCCCGTGCTGAATTACAGATACGCCCCGCGCGCGGCCCGACCGCTGCACCTGCACCGCGCTCTCGGTTGCTGTTTACTCTTTTTAAATAACAGAAAGAAAAAGTTCAAATCGCAGTCAGAGAAAAGAGGAAAAACAAAGACACAAATAAAAACCTGGCTTGGGGCCTAGTGAGCCTAACTCCTTCCAGAGATGCACCCTGAGCCGTTTGCGAGAATCCTTTTCCCTGCAGCCTCTAGGGCTTCAGCCCTGCGGGGAGGCGAGGAGCCAAGGGACCCCGCGTCTCTCCAGAGAAGCTCCTGGCTTCCTTCCAGCCCGTTCCAGTTCTTTGGGGACTGCGTGCACCTGCTGGAAACCGGCCCTGACCTCGCACCCCGTGTTCAGGCCTGGCTGCTCCCAAGGCCGGTCTGGGGATGACGGAAGGCGGGGTGAGGGCTCGGGATCCGGGGACCTGTTTCCCACAAGCAATTTGTGAGATCAATCCAGAGCAGCTCTGGAATGCTTTCAGGGAGATGCAAAATGAGATTGAGTGATGCGCTGTAGATAACGGTTATACTGAAACATGGACGTTTCAATTGGTTCCCGTTCAAACTTTATGAATTACCCTTCCGGCTGAATTGCCTTTGGGTTCCTGGTATAGCACAGAGAACTTGAAAGTTTCAATGCCCCAGTCTATACATATCTGCGTTTCTTAAGCAGCAGGAATGAGTTGCTAAAGCACAGTGTAAAGGCAACTGAAGAACCACTGTCATGCACCAAAACCATGCAATATCTTGGTCCTGCGGACTTGACCACAGCAGCCAAGAGTCGCTGAGTGTCCACTGGCCCCTTCCTTGTTGCATAGACACTGTCTCATTTTACCTGCATGACTAAGCACTTTAGGTGACCAGCAGTACTGGCACCACTGTTCTGTGGAGAAGGACATTGAGGCCGAACTTGTCAGGTCAGGTGACTCGCCAGAAGCTGCCTAAGTGCTCACCCAGCAGCACCAGCCCTGCTCCGGGTCTGCAGTGTGGACAGACGCTGTGCTGGTGGCAGCCGCGCCGGGCATCTGTGCCCCCGTGTCCGCCTGTGTCTGCGCCTGTCAGAGAGGCACAGAGAGTCTGAAGCAAGAGAAGCGCTCTGCGATGGAGAGGTGAGGGTGGCCACATCTAGGCTGAAAGAAATGAGCTAAGACGGTGGAGGAAAAGGTTAGGAACGTGCGGAGAGTGTGAGAACTGGACCGGCGGCCCCGGAGGAGAGGTGGGCCGTGGTGCTGCTGCGGGTGAGGTGATGCATCAGTTAGAAGTGGGGGGAAAGGTCTGGTCCAACTGGGAAGACGGGGCCCCCTCCCGGACTTCCCCCATTACACACACACACACACACACACACACACACGCACTCACAACTCTTTGTCTATTTAAATAATTTTGTTAGAAAACAAGAGTCATTCCATTTCTCTCCCTCAGATTTTCTTAAGGATTTTTAGAAACTTACGCAAATAGACAGCGAGTAGAAAGAGTTTTTACTCATGACCAACAAAAATGTACTTTGACTTAGTCCCCAAACTCAGTTTTCTTTGGAGAGGAAAAACCGCTATTTTATTTTTGCCTTTCTTCAGCATCAGCTCATCAAAATTCCCCAAGCTCCCCTCTTCTGATACACCTGTTATCACAAATAATTTGTCCTTGGCTTTGAATTCTCTGGTTGGCGATACAAATGTTCCCACTCACTCCAGGAAGCCTTTGTTTATGGATAACAGAGCAAAAGGCAGCAGGTTTTCCTCTGTACAAAGTAGGAAGGGAAGCCTTGCGGGATACAAACCAAGTTCGTTATAAATGTTTTTGCTCTCTTTGAGGCGAGCAGTTCACAGTGAATCGCAATGTTCTGTTTACTCCTCTGCTTTCTCCTCAGCAGGGTTGGGGACGCCTCTCTGAAAATAGGAAATATCCCTGAGCAACTGTGCTGTACCTGACCCGAGTAGAATGTGAACGGATAATGGAAGAAGCTTTCATTTGCCAAGGAAGTTCAATGGATGTACAAGATCAGTTCTGTTTTACCTGCTCCCCTCCACCCCTCAGCCCTCTAATTTGAGCAGTTCTGAAGTCACAGAAAGCGAAAACACGCTGGGCAACTTGTTTCCACCCCTCCGCCCTGAATTCATGGATGGAAATGTCCGGAGCAGCTCGTTATACCTCCTCCAACATGAGTCACTCAGCTAATTTTTCTCATGGATGAGTTTTCCCCTCACTAGTGCTTCCCATTCTGTCTTGTGTGTGTGTCACTCAGGTCTCAAGACATCAGAAAGGCACATTGTGTCTGATCACTGCGAGTGTCTTAGTCATCGGAGCTTCTATGGTAAAATACTATAAACCAGGCAGCTTACAAACAAGAGCGATGTATTTCTCATAGTCCCAGAGGCTGCGAAATCCAAGACCAAGATGGCAGCCAGTTCTGTGTCTGGTGAGGGCCCATTTCCTGCTTCCTAGATTTCTCCTGCTTCCCGGTCCTCACAGGATGGCAGTGGCACGGCAGCTCCGTGGAGCTTCTTCCACAAGGACAGTGTTCCCAGTTTATGAGCTCATGCCTCCTGACGACATCAGACTGGGAGTTTGAACTTCAGCATGAAAACACAGACGTGCAGGCCTTGGCGAGACGGCCTGGGAGAAGGCTGGCTGCTCACGCGCTGGGACTCTTGTGGCAGCATGTGTCACGCTTACTGCATGGTTGCTGGTGACCTGGAGGTTGGAGTCCCAGAGTGGTGAGGCTCTGGTTGGAGCAGCAGGAAAAAGAGGCATCCGGTGGAAGCTACAGAGACCCCTCGAGGCAGGAGTGCACAGCAGAGTCACACGGAAGAAGATGGGCACAGGTGAGAAAAGCAGGACAAGCTCGGTGTTCGGTGTGGAATGTGGAGGGCCTTGCTCTTCTAGAACCTCCGCAGCTGCTTTAATCGCAGTCAGTGACATCAAGGTGGACCTGCCACGCTGCACTCAGACTAAGGTCCACGAGAAGGCAGGACGTGGCCGGCTGCTCAGCCATCCTCCCCCTCCGCAGGCTCAGATGTGGTGCGTATGTGCAGCACAGTCCCCAGGGCACACCCGGGACAACAGCTGCCCACCACTGCACAGCCAGGCTGGCAGGCGTGCCTTCCGGGCTCCTGGCTGGGGTGATGGCCCTTCTCCTCCACCTATGCATGTTTCTCAAAAGCCAAGTAGGTGAAATTGAATTGGCATGACCTTAAATCATCTTAGATTTAGTTTTCTAAATGCAGATCAGTCACAGGGTGCTCCTGTTCAATGGAAGAACTCACTGTTTGTAACACAATCCACCTTCGACATCTGCACACCCGTGTGGCCCAAGATGTAGTTGGGATCCACTCTGTCAGACACAGTCTAAAAAGGTGCAGTGGAATCATCCTTGTACCTCTTTGTTCTGTTTTCCTTTTGTGTGATTAGGAAATAGGGCAGCAGGGACATTCATTTGCAATGAAGAATCAACCTTCGTGAAGATAACAATCACACACGGGCTTTGTCTGCTGGCACCAATCAGGAACAAACTCGGGCTGGGGGATCAAGGCAAGACCCAAGACCGAGGCACGGGACCACCTTCCAGACCCCCAGACACCACTGGCGCAGGCCTTCTGTGTAATTGCTGACCACAGCGTCACAGTGTTTTCCCAGATAGCTACATGTGGGCATTTTTCATAAAACAAAACAAACAAACAAACAAAAAACTAGAGGCTGTGGAATGCTTCCATCAAAAGTGAATCCCCGAGTCTCTGAAGGCCCCTGGAAATATGGCTCATGACATTAGGACAGGCTGGCTCCCGTTCTCTCAAGAGTTGACCTCTTCCTCCCTGCCTCAGTTCATTTGATTTATACTTCATTGGTGTGTTTGCCACACAGGACAGGAGTGGCGGCTTTGGACTGACCTCGTTCAGTCCCCCGGGGCAAGCGAGAAGCTTACTGAGCCAGAGTTTCTGTACCACCTCTAGGCTGCTGCATCTGGTGCAGCCCCGACTGATTCTCCTGGGGTAAGACCAGCGTTCCTTCCGACCAGGCTGGGTGCCCAAGGAGATCTTGTCTCACTCATTCTTTTCTAAACGAGGACCCTAGTTGTATAAGGATGTTCGCATGTGGAAGAAATTTCCACTGGGTACAGATCTGTTCGGAAATCTATCCAAAATTATTTCTGCTATTTGCTCACTTTTTTTCCACTCTTGGTTGGAGGTAGGAACACAGTTCTGGGGATTAGCCAGCTGATATGTCTTAAAACAAAAAGTCAAAACAAGCAAAGCTGAAAGTGAGTGTGATAAGAGTGCTAATGCACAGTTCCCCTCATCCTGCAGAGAACGGCTGGTCACATGTCCAGTTTCGTGCACCCACGAAACTTCTCAAATCTGTTTCTCCGGCTTTGTTCTGAATTGGCACAGAGATCACAGACTGTCATCTCCAGAGGTCACACAGGGGACACATCCGGCCCCTTTCCTGTGGGTGGTTTTAAGCAAACAGCCCTTGTCTGAATCCATACATAGGTTTGAACTTGAAGGTATATTTATAAATTTATAGTGAAATTTGAATGACTCACAACAGTCTTTTGAAAGAAGACAATCATTTGACCAAAGCAATTAAACTGCATTGCTTGAGGGGCTGGAGCACAGATCAGACTGGAGCTGTGGGATTGTCTCTCTGGCCTCCTGGCTGACGATCATCCAGCAACACACTTAACCTTCCATGAAACTCCATCTCTTCATTTGTGATTTTGGAAAATACAGCACCAATCCTGTCTCTTAAGATCATGAGTATGGATCAATCAGAAAATGGATGGCAAAGTGCTGTAGAGCAAAAGTCCAGCATAAGTACAGGACATTATTATTTTAAAGCAATAATTCTCTGTCGTAGAGAACAGAGAATTGACGTTTGCTGCCTCCCACTCCACATATCGAAGGCCGAATTTTCAGAATGATGGTCTCTGGAGATGGTGCTTTGGGAGGAGGCAGGTTACAATGGTGGAGTCCACATGATGGGAACAGTAGTCTCACTAGGAAAACCACCTCAGAAGACACAGAAAGAAGCCATGTGAACGTGACAACACAGGACTACCTAAAAACCAAGAGACGAAATCTCAGAATAAAACTCACAGTGCTGGTGCCTTGACCTTGGACTCCCAGCCTCCGGAACTGAGGCAATAAATTTCTGCCAGGCGAGCTCCTATGCTGTGATACTTTGCCGTAGATGACAACCTGACTGTTTTCAGTAGTGAACTTCGCTGTGGTACCTGAAACTCAGCAACCCGTCAGCTGGAAATGGTTCTCACATGCTTCCTTCAGGGGAGTTGCTAGAAAGCTTAATCAACCTGTGGGCTGATCACAATGGTAGTAAAATTCTATTTGGAAGCTCCTTCAAAACCAACTTGGAATTTTGCAGCAATTTTTCTCATTAAGTGGCTATCGATGTTATTAGCTTGATTGTTCAGAATGTTGTTAATGATATTAGTATTCATTCATTTAATAAAACTATTCCAAACATGTGTATTGTCTCTGGCAATAGGTTAGGAACTAACCAATAGTGATCAATGAAGACAAAGTCCTTGCTCTCAAAATTGAGATCATTGTGACAAGGACGATTCTAGAAGGTCATGGAGTGTCAGGGAAGAAGTCTTCAAACTTAGATAGGTAAGTAAAAGTAGCTTCACTGGGGTCGTTACCAGATAGAGGGCCTGAGGGGCTTCTCTCCAAGTCCTGTGTGTCGCTAAGAAAGAACTGGACAAGACACATGGAAAAGGAATCAACTCTGCAGGGAGGACAGCCTGGCGAAAGGCTCTGGCAGCCCGAAGGGGGAGTCACGCCCCCGCCGTGGGTCCCTCTCAGTCCACTCCCTCAACCCTGCTTTCCTGCTTGCTAAACCATTTCTCTACAGTTTTCCATGATGACTATGGAGTCAGCCTAACCACGTCCCACCTCCGCCTCGTCTGCGAGGCTGAGTGGCTTCCTTCGGGGTCGGATGGCCACCCGAGTGCTCCCTGGTCCCCTGGACCCCGAGGCAGTCCAAGCTGTCTGGCAACGAGTTACTGGGTCTCCAGGACACCAGGACCAATTCCCCCTGTATTGACCAATGACTCCTCTTAATCCTCCATCCCCCACCTTGGCTGAAATCTTGTTTCTTGCAGGGACCAAAGCGAGTCCTCCTTTCAGGCTCGGGTGGCCCGCCCTCTTCCCGCAGGACCCCTCCTGGCCTTCTTCCCCTTCCAGATGATGCCGTTCCTCCTCCACCTTATGATCCCATTCCCCCAGCTGCTCCTAGGCGCCCCGGCACCACATTGGTCATCCTCCCCCACTGTTTCCTCTTCCACCTCCCCGTGTCCTCCCCGTCAGCTCTCAGCTCTGCTCCCAGCTGGAGGCAAATCCTGCTCCTGCTCCAGCACTTCCTCTCCGAGGGGCAGCCCCACTGCCTGGTGCTGACCAACATGATCGCCGGTTTCCTTTCTCTGTTCCCTTCTCCACCTCTGATCTCTATAATTGGAACGCTCAGAATCCTTCTTTTTCTGAAAAATCCCAGGCTCTCACTTCTCTCATTGAGTCCTCCGTACCCACCACCCCACCTGGGATGACCGACAATTTTCACCACCGAGGAGGGGGCCAAAGGTTTTCCTAGAGACTGCCGGGGTGACCCTTGATGCAAACCGAGAGGCCTTAGAAAAGGCCTTTCCCTCCACCCATCCTAACTGGGACCCAAATTCCTTGGCAGGATCTAAATCACTTGACACTTTTCACCAGTTTGTTAGCTGACATTAAGGGGGTCTCCCGGAAGTGCACAAATTTGTCTATGACCATAGAAGTCACCCAGGGCCCCACTGAAACCCCAGGGGCATTTCTTGAGCACCTCCAAGAGGTTTTCGGACCTATACGCCATTTGACCCCCGGCACCTGAAAATATGCTCATCAGAAATCTGGCCTTCACTGCACAAGCAGCTCCAGACATTTGCAGAAAGCTTCAGAAACTAGAGGGATTTCCAGGCATGAATACTTCCCAACTCCTAGCAGTAACCCAAAAGGTCTTTGACAATCGGGATGCAGACAAGCTAAAGTTCGATGCAGAAAAGCTAAAGTTCAGGTTCTCGCTGAGGCCATCTAGCATGGAGAAGCTTAGATAAAATGGAGGCACTTTGGCCATCACAAACCAACCACAATGCCTGATGAAAAAGTAGCTCCTTAATCCTCGTCAAGTACTTCAATTTCCTGGCTGTTAAGGAATCCCTGGATCATCTCATCACCTGATAAGGCACTCTTGCTCACCTGATTATTTGTGCAGCTAGGCACAGACATATGTGAGTGCATCCTGTGTTTATGCTGTCTTCCATGTCGTGCGTAATCTATACTGGGAAAGATAATTATTAAACTCTGCAAATGCACCCAGAGGCTACTGTGAATGATGCATGAAAAAGGGATCTAAAAATAACTAAGTAATAAACAACCATTTGCAGACTGAGATTCTTCAAGCAGTAGTCTCAGCAATAGCAGGTTTCTTTAAGACATTATGGTATCTTTTCCTGATATTTTACTAGTTGCACTAAATCTTCTCCACTTAAAGGCAGATCATTTGAATAAGAGTGTGATAAAACTGACTGGATCCAAATTAAAGTTATTTTTGAGACAACGTTGAACGAACCCAGGTTTTGGTTTTAGAATAGCTTCATACACACATATTATGTTCCTTAAAGGCACCAGGAAGTCATTTCTGACAGGCAGGCACCCCAGCAATTATTTTAGAATATACGCTGCCAAAAATGGAAAGGCCACTCCTCCAAATAGTGTCTTCCTTGCTCGGTATGTTATTGGTTCAGTCTCATTCAGAGAGGAAAAAAAAACAACACAAACTCAGTCTAAAAAGTTTACTGTGGCCTGGGACTATGCTGCAGAAATGTTGGGCCAGAAAGCTGGAATCTGCAGAGGGAGAGCTTCTTAAAAGTGGAAGACTAAGAGATTCTTACCAGGGGCAACATAACAACTTTTGCAAAGCAATAAGATAATATAAGGAGACCAGGACTTAAGACCCACATTCACAGAAGAGGGCTTCCTTTGTGATATTATTGGAGGGTTTCTTCCATCCAAGATCCAAGCAGAGAATTTGGTGGACCTCTGAAGGATGCACCAGTTTGTAAATGGTCTTCTGCCATCACTAATGTATGTATTGCCACGTACGGCAAACTAAGCTCAACAGGGTCCACGCACTAATAACATATTTAATAACACAATTAACGTTCCTGCTCAAAACCAGGCCCATCCATCGAGGGATGGATGGGGCTCTAGTTTTAAGCTAAAAGAAAAATATAATACACTCTTCTTTTTGACTTAGGGAAAGTTATTGACTATTTCATTCCTCATTTGAATCTGATATATGAAAAGAATAATAGAACTCTTTTATGTCCTTTATGGTAGCATTCATACAGATCGTGGGCTAAGAGCGCAGACTCTAAAAATCAGAAAATTTCTATCCATTACTGGCAGTGTGATCTTCATTAAGTTTATCAAATTTATTGAAGATAATGTTCTTATCAGCAAAATTAGGATGATGATCCCTGCTGTATAAGGTTGTTTTGAAAATCAGACAAGTAATTTTTGAGAAAGACAAAAGATATATGGCCATCAAGATTATTTTGGAGGTTATAACAATAGAGGGATGAAGCAGGGCTGACGAAATCGCCTGGGTGATTCTTGGTGGCCTATGAAAGGTGAACCATCTGTTAAAGGTCATGGCAAAGGTCATGTGTTTTAGGACTCTGAAGTTGGACAAGGGAAGAGGGGGATGCCTCAAGGGCAAAGAGAAATATTAACTAAGTTTGTGTTAAAGAGTCAGCAAACGAACCACAGGTGTAGCTGGTCCAGTAGATCCTAAGAGATCGGTAGAGGAGGTCTTGTGGTTATAGGGCTCCACCAGCTCCGTGCTTCCCAGCCCGCCAGCTAAAATGTGGAGATGTTCTTGATGGTGGCGCCCACGGCTGTGCTCCCCTCCTATATCAGGGCAACCCTAACAGATGGGAGGGTCCCTTAACCACTGTTGCCCTCCCAAGCAAAGAGCTCAAATCGAGCTCAAGACTGTCACGTTGTTAGTCACCTAAAAGGCTGCTCACAAGTGACCAAGTGTCGAGCATGATGTTGGGAAAGTACATCATGTCTTTCATTTTTAATTTTTTTAAAAGCAATTCATTAGGCATTAAGACAGTCACTCCGGTGCTGGAATTGTAGGTATGCTCCCAGCACCAGGGGAGGCTGAAGCAGGAGGCTTCAAGTTCTATTCCTGCCTGAGCAACTTGGGAGACGCTGCAGCAAAATTGAAAACAAAATTGAAAAGGACTTGGGAATGCAGAAGAGTCTCCCTGGGTGTGATCCTTAGCACTGGAAAAAAAAGTCTCTTCATCATAAACGTGTGTGATGTTCAAATGATATAAAATCACAAAATTCCTAGACCACCTAGGCCTGAGTAAGCTGTCATAAGAAATGAGTAATGATTGTGACCCTCATCATTTAGGACTAAATGAATGTTGTAAGAAAACATGTGTAGTTGCTTTCTTTGTAAAAGACATTTGACAAAGGGAATATTTTTATATCACTATGACTCCCTTTTTTATCTGAAGGTTATTTTAGTGATATTAAAGGAAATTTTCATATTCTGAAACATAATAACTAAACATTTGCATCTCTTCATTATGATAGAGGGAAATTTGGAATGTGTTTCCTAAGAATAAATCCTTTAATTGTGAAGAAATGAGAGATAAGTTGTCCCTAACTAATTAATTGGATATTTAGAAATTAAATTAAAAGAAAACTCACAGAAAACTCAATGATATTTTTCTGTATTGTATTAAAATGCATAATTTGCTGTTTGCCCTCCCAGAAAATGTAAACTACCTGGACAATAGTCTGAGGGTAGTTTGGGAAAAAGTCTTTTTCTTCAGTATTGCCATTTTCTTTTTCTTTGGAAGAGTGAAGCGTAAAAAGTTTCATCCTGTTGTCGTTTATGACGACATGGTCCTGGGGGTGGGAAAGCTCACGCTATAGCAGATCAGCAAACTCTGGGGTCTGAGCATTTTTGAGCTGCCCCACGATTCTCTCCTTCCACCTGGAGCTGGGGCAGCTTCCTCCAAAACAACATCTGTCCTAGCTCCAGGCCCTGACAGATTAAGGATCTTTAAATTTTAAGAAAGAAAATAGTTTATGTTGATTTCCTTGATTCTCTACCTTGAGTGTGAGCAGGACATAAAAGACAGAGCAGTAAGATGAGGGAGTCTTTTTTGTCATTTTGAGTTGGGTCTCTGGGTCACTAAAATCACTGTTGCAAAGGGCATTAGAGATGTGTCCTGCTTTCTAAAAGGCTCAAAGTAACATCCAATGGCTAAAGAATCATTTAGACCATTCCAAACATTAGAAAGTAAGACAAAACTTTCATCTGCTCCAAAGAGCAAAATAACAGATGATTACAGAAGGCAGAAGTACAGCCACAAAAGTCTTCAAATCGACTTGGATTCTTCATCAAACATTGCTAGAGAACTTGCTAGAGTAGCAACTACACAAGGTCCTGCTTGAGTTTGTATGGTCTCCAAAGGTGGATGCCCTTAGCTCATTCTGACTCCCCACTTACAGCCCACTAGCAAATCACAACTCCTAACTTGGGTTGATTTATCTGAAACTGAGCACAGTGGTAGCGCACATATTGTAGAATAGGTCTAAGGATTAAAAGAGAAGATTTAAGTGTTTAGCCCAGTTCTTGGCCCACAGTAAGTAATGTAATGAAAGCTAACAATAGCAGTAACATATACTGTGCGACACATGAAGTAGTAAATATTATAAAAGATTTATACGCAGGTTGTGTGCACAGTCTACAATTAGTATATATGACAGTGCATAATTAAATAGCATTTATGGTGGTATGGATTTAAACGTGTTTTGTTTTTGTTTTTTTTTTTTTTGGATTTAAATGTTACAGCAAGTCAAGCGAAGGAAGAACCGTGGGGCATCATCAGGGAGATTAATTCTCTCTGTACCAGACCTGGCAAGTGGCAAGCTACTGATAAATGTTTGATGCTTTTATTATCGCCACTATTGATCATAGAAGACTTTGTAGAAGAGGCTAAACTTAAAGAGAACCTTAAAGAATAAGGAGGAAGATGATGATAAGAGGGCCTAACAACATCACAGGAGGGGAGTCCCTGAGTGGGAATTAGTATGACACGGTCCACTAAAGTAAAGACACTGATCCAAAGAGAAAGAGTGCAGTTAAGTCCTGGTTTCTCTATCAATGAGTTGTTATCATTCTCCTTCTCAGTAATGTCTCTCCTTCCTTTTAGTGCACATGTGCTAAGCCCTGTGTGGAGTGGGCTGAACAATGGCCCCCCAAAAACGTCCCTGTCTCAACCTCTTGAACCTGTCAATATTGCCTTAGTTGGAAAAATGGTCTTTGCAGGTGTAGTGTTAACACAGAGGCCACCTGGGCACCGGGAAGCAGACTGTCTCCAGGTCTGCCCTGAGCCCAGATCTCCAGCCTCCAGAGCTGTGAAAAATGATTTCTGTTGTTTATAAGCCACCCAGCTTATGCTGTTTTGTTATAGCTCTCCCAGCAGAGACACGGCCAATCCACTAGCCTTTCCATAAATAATGGACGAGCCTGGATTATTTTAAACCCGCGGAGGTGTGGGAGGGCCAGGCAGAGGCGAGGAGGCGGGACACACATGGACACTGGCATTCGCTCTCCAGGTTTTGCAGAAACCGGTTGGTAGCCCCAAGAGAAAATCAATAACCACTGCCTTCTATTTGCGGCTCTGTTTCCACAGAAACGTGTTTGTGGGTGAATTCAGAAGGCAGATTTACAACACCAAAACAACCAGTTCTAGGGGAAAAAAAAAAGAAAGAAAGAAAAGAAAATTTCAAACTTTTTTTTTTTTTTTACTGGAGTAACAAATGTTTGATTTTACTAACATTCTTCCATTCAAATAACTGAGTTTGAAGGGGGATGGTTATCAAAACACTCTGCCTTGCTCTTCAACACAAGGACAACCAAAATCTGGGAGAAATACTACCTCCAACAACACGGAATATGTGGAAATTGGTAGGAAATACCGAGAGAGCCTTTCAGGTTGGACCTCTTTGCAAAGATAGTTCATACAGAAAAGCTTAACGTTAGGAAACCGGTCTAGCACAGGCAACTAATGTGGATTAAAAAACAACAACCTCACTTTTTCTTTGTGCCTTCCTAAATTTTAAGTGTCATGACAAATATGTTACAGGCACTCTAGAAAAATGTCCCGGAAATTATCTGCCAGGAGTTTCTATGTATGCCCCTCTACCTCGAAAAAAAATTCTCCCCAAGGTCCATTCCTCAGTAAAATAAGTAGCAGTATCAAATTTCTGATGCAAACAGTGTTGAGAAATTTATCTTTAAAAATATAAAGTTGCTCTAGTTCTTCTGTAACATTCGTGTGCCCAGTACTCCAGAGGAAATAGGAGGCTGTTTTATCAAACGTGGGCTTTAGCACCGCGTCTGAGAGGTGAATCTTCCTGATTCGGTTTTCCTAGCTTCTGAGTCGTCCTAGACTCCTAGTAGGGGAGAGGGGTACAGGAGGAAGGTGGCGTCGTCTGTGAGGGACTTGAAGGAAAACGCAAAAGAGCTCCAGGTCATTGAACCTGTCAGAAGACGCCCGTCTCCCAGTCTGCTCTTTCTCTTTCTTTCATCTCCTACCTTTTTGGAAATAGATGCTGTTAGTTGGTTTTCTCCCATCCTGTATCTCCTTCCCTCTTAGAGACAGCACCTCGCGCCGAGTGACATTTGCACTACTCCAAGAGCCTGCCAATGAACTTCTGCCTTCCACTCTTGTCCCCTGTATTCCTTCTCACTGCACAGCAGATTTATCTTGTTAAACGTGATACCTAGTGTATGATCACCCCCACTGAGATGGCTTCCCCTCGTATTAAGAAGAATGCCAGACCTCTTTGTAACGCCCCAAAGCCTCTAAGGGACCAAACGCCATCTCCACCTCTGACCTGTGCAATGCTTCGTTTTCGTCAGGCGTTTTGTCCAAATGACAGAAAAGCTGACTAAGTACTTTGGCGATCTTCACTATTCTCATTGGCATTTTAGTTTCTTAGACACACCAAGCTTTGTGGCCTGGAGGACCCCAGCCCTTGCTATGGCCGCTTCCCCGTATCATTCACGTCCTGTGCCACTCTTGCCCACTGAATCCAAATCACCGTCACTCCTGCCTTGGCAGTGCCACAGTGTCCTATTTCACCATCTTCTTGCCTCTGGTGATACCTGAAATACTTGTAGTTATTCATGATTTTTTAAATTTTCTTGAATGAAAAAAATTGTAAGTTCAGGAGACTTTTCATTATTCCACTCCCCCGAGCTTAATAAAGTGTTCATAGCAGTATAAATGGAGGGAAAAAAAAGAAAGAAAGAAAAGAAGGAAGGAAGGAGGAAGGGAGGGAGGGAAAAAAGGCAAAGGGAGAAAAGGGGGAAAGAGAAAGAGAAGGGAAGAGGAGGGGAGGGGACAGCAGAGGAAGGAAGAGAAGGGAAAGAGAGGGGAGAGGAAGGGAGGGGAGGGGAAAGGAGGGGAGGGGAAGGGAGGGGGACTGTACATAATCAATATACATTCTCAGACTTACCAGAACCGCCAGGTAAGAACATGAAACTAGATCAGCATCTTAAAAATATAATCAAACAAGCACCTCAAATAATTTTAAACACATAATTTAACAAACTCACAAACAATATAATCTATTTCTAATGGTTGCAATGGTTCCTTCAATATGTGCTCTTTAAATGCTCCTTAGGGACAAAATTGTCTATGAGTAAAGCAGTTGGGAAGTTACAAAGGAGGATTAGGCAGGAGATTCTGTGGTATTACTCATTCTTGTGCAAACAAAAGATCTGACAAATCTCAACAACTATAGAAGCGTTTTACACTGTCTCTTATTGTCAACAGATTTTTCCAAATAGCCACTTGGCTCTCCCATTTCCAGGGAGCCTGAGTGAGTCACCCAGCACTTCGTCCATATGCAATATTTGATGCTCCATCCCTGAGCTTTGGCAGAATACTCACTTCTGCTCAGTAAGGACCGGAGCATTTTCTTCAGCTGCCAGCCAGGCGCGGGCTCGGCCTTTCTCTGCTTTCTGCATCGCAGCTTTGCATAAGCGTCCACTTTGGGCTCTGCTCTGGGCGGCTGCCGGTGTGTGGAATCCATTTGATCCTGATGGAGCCAGAGGGGAGGGTGGAAGTTCCACAGCATCTCACGGACGTTGTTCTCTTTCTCCTTCAGTTGGATCAGGTATCTTGGAGATAAAGAGGTGCTATTTTCAGACAGATTCCCGGAGAAAGCTTCATGGAACACAACAACTAATAAAAGACACAAAACAGATGACAACAACTTTCAACTATACAGTTGTGTTTAACAGAAATTTAGAAATAAAATATAACCAAAAAGCTGTTGCGAGGTGCAGCGCTTCTGTTACTGAAGTGTTTGTAATCTCTTATAACAAGTGACCTGAGCAAAATCCGTGGAGAAAGGACCCACATCTCATGTCAGACTAAAGTTATGGGTTGGGCTGGACCTGAGTTTTACACTTCTGAGTTTTTCTGACATTTCTGTGCTCTGAACTTCCAAGCTCGTGACAACCCTCGGAAATGAAACGTAAACAAGGGAAATGTTTCCCATGATACAGTAAGACCAAGGCGGAGGAAAGGAAAAAGGCGTAAGGAGATGAAATTTAGAGGAAAGTTAACTCTCTTGGAATATAAAAGGCATCAATTTTTGTCGTGATAAATAGTTCTTCCCTAATAAACGGGGTACGATTATAATCTTTCTGCTGTCGGCAAGAGGTGAAAGAGGGTCAAATGGTTCCAACTGATACAAATTAGCCGGCACCCTAATGACCCAGCCTGCTTCACTGGCCGCCTGTGCACTCACTTTCGTGGCGATTCAGCCCTCCTAGCTCTCTTCCACGTAGACAAGCAGCAGATTAGTGCCACCAGCTTTGACCTCTGCGAGCGCTCCTGTCACGGCTTCCCAAATACAAAATAACAAACATGTAGGATGGACAAGCCAACCTGTCTCACCTGCAACACGCGGTCTACAGTTGGGAATAAAGATTTCAGGGTTTTGTTTATTTTTTTCTAGGTGAAATTATAGCTACTGTTACTACAGGTGAGAAAATTGGACGACTGTGAAATGATGGTCTTGTTACTTCGTGTACCATTTTACTGTGCATGTGTGAGTGCATTCTATAGCATCGTGTTGCTCCTCTTAAACATATGAAATAAAACTTTTTTTACTTTTAAAAAGGTTTCTATATCTTTTCACTAACAAAATCTTCTCTTACAAATCAACCTTTGTGGAAGAAGGGGTGATTCTCTTTCCCCTACAATAGCAAAACTTTTCTTCGTCTTGCTTCCTCTATTTCCATTCATGATAAATCAGCCTTTCAAATACTCCAGTAAAACTTCAACAGTATCATTATTTCTTGCCCCTCTCTTACTTCCACATCGTCCACAGTGTCACACTGATTCTGTCTTTCCAACCTCCTACACATGCACATTTTGTTCTGTTTTAAGTACTAAAGGATAATTTTTAAGTGGGAAAATCAAGGCTCATGTAGCTATAAAATGAATGCATGTCAAATACTGTAACTCATGAATTACTAAAGAACCAATATGGTGTCCTGCAAAGAACCACAAAGTACAAACAATAAGCAAAGCTGAAATGAATATATAAATAGATATAAATATTTTATAAGTAGATAAAACTGGTTTCCTACATGAGTTGAGTGAAAAAGGAAAATGAATTATCTCTACCGCAGATGGATCCAATTTGCACGTCTATGAAAATGATTAATAAGTATTGCAATCAGTTAACTATGACTTCCCTTGTAAAATCCTGGAAAGTAACTCAGAAATGAAAGGCACAAACCCCAGAGGTGCAGATAACAGGCAGGGTGCACGCAGGAAACATGTATTTTTCTAAGGGCTAAACACCCAATAATTAATATTTTTGACCCATGTCAATGTCTTTCAAAAGCTTTCCTGATCCAGAAGTTAGCCCTTCATTTGGACTTCAGAATCTCAGGCAAAGACTGTTGCTGTACGTAGCCTCTTACTCAGCTCCCTGATTTTGTCCTACGATGAGAAGGACCTCACAGTCCACTTGGCTTGACCAAAACTCGGACAACTTTCTCTCTAAATTTTGATGCCCGATCTCCCTTTTCTTCAAGTATTTGCTTTGTGAAACGTGGGGGTGTAAATGCTTTCTCTGACTCTTTGAGATGTAAGTCTGCCTGGAGGGCACGGGAGACGTCTCTAGAAGGAACTGATGAGGGAAGGTGGAGGCCTGTCCCGGGCTGCAAGCAGATGAGGGTGCAGAAGGCTAACTTCCAAAAGCTCCCATTAGCGGGTAGGAGGCCACATTACTCTCAGCACCCTTCCCTAACCTCCTGCAGGGAGGCTACTAGTGCAGTCCAGCGCTTAGAAATGCTGGCTTTTGGTTTAGTGGGTTTGGCTTGGTTCAGCCTCTCTCCCTATGGCAGTAATTTTGAGTAAGGTCTTCCTAGTCTATTTCACTAGTCTGGTGCACTTTGTTTTCTTTTACTTGTCTGCCTTATCCTGTCTGCCACAAACATTGGTTCTTCCTAAGACATAATTCAATTCATAGCCTTCTTACCTACCCAAATTACTGCCCTCCATCCGCGACCAATGGAACGCTTGGGTACAGGTAAAAACCCGAGACCATAATCTTAAGTGAAATAAATCAGACATATGAGCTTAAATATCATATTTGCTTGTGTGAGAAACCCGAAAAGATAAATAAGGAACAAAACGGAGATACTGGGAAATAGGAAGAACTTGTCCAGATGGATAGCGGAACAAGAGGTGGGGGGAAGGGGCAGAGAAGGAAGAGAAAAGGGATTTAAAGCAAAAAAAAGAATTAAAGGAAAAAATGGAAATAGAGCTTGTCTAAATGGGGAAGGAGGGAGGGGAAGGGAAGGGAACAAAAAAGAAGGAAAGAAGACATAGCGTGTGCATGTCCAAATCCCCTATGATGGACGTGATCGGTACGTACTGCAAACATGTGCGAATAAAAACATGTGTTTTATTGACCCATTGTATTACTCAGAGTCCTCCAGAGAAGCAGAACCAGCAACATGTATATATGTGGTTGTAAGAGGGGAGTTTTTAAAGGCTGGTTTATAGTGTCAGAAGTTGTACCACCCCACAGTGAGACCATTTGCAGCCTGGTGATGGAAGCAGCATAAAAACAAACAAAGCAAACACAAAACAAAAGAAAGACAGTGCCCATTCAAGAAGATTCACACTTGCATGCTCAAGCAGGCTGCTCCCACTGTTCTGTTCCACCCGGATTCCCAGGCTGGTGGGCGTGGTGTGCATGTTCAGGGCGGCCTTCTGCCCTCAGTCTGCTGACGCGGGCACTAGCAACCTCTGGCAACACCCAGGCAGACATACCAGGAGTGTGCTTCAGCGCCCGCCTCGGAATCTCAGTCCAGCCCAATTGACAACCAAGACTAACCGTCGTACCCACGTAACATTGAACAAACTCAGTATTTAAAAGGCAATAGAGTTTACATAAAACCTAAATATTGTTTTCACGGTAATCATGAGTATTAGCAACCCTACCTGGGCTCCCTGTGGGGCACAGCTACAATAACTTCATCCTGCCAGGGCACTCACCTTCAGCAAAGGTTGGTTTCCACCCGTCCCACCCATGAGCCCGCCAGTCTGTGTGTCTACACCTGGCTCTTTACTTATACCCATCATTGGCTCGGCCCCTGCTGCTTGAACCAAGGACCTCGGGATAAAAGCCATGCCCTTCAGATTCCCCTCATTTGTGATCACTTCTTATACTGCCAGATTTGCCATTTATTCTGTTTTTTAATTCAGATTCTTCCCTGCCCCTTTGGAAGAGACTTTTTGTTTTCATTTCATACTCTCCTCTCTAACTAGAATATACTTATTTCTCTAGTTTTCTTATCCTTATCTCCAGCTATCAAATCCAACTTGTACTTGCAAGCTTTCTGTTAAATTCCCCCTTTCTGCTTACACGGGTCTGAACTGGCTATTGCGACTTGATACAACAGCCCAACTAAAACAAGGCCAAAAAAGAATGAAATATGTGATGTTTCAAGAAATAATTTTTGTTTTCTCCTAAGTAAGCAGAACGCTTTCTCTCCTCTTTTAATCCACTGAAAAGTACAGGGTAAATGTATTACTTTGCAAGCACTTGAAAAAATACAGCCCCGTCAGGATTCTGCCTTCAAACAGAAAATAATGTCACTTGTTAGACAACCCCAGAGCAAGAAATGGACATTGCCGATCAACTGGCATGTGTCGGGTCAATGCATCACTCAACCAGCAAGACCAGTAAGTGAACCAAGTGCCATCTCTCTTGGGCGAAAGAACCCAGGACACTGGCAACATCTTTGGCAGATAACATTCCCTGTCTAAATTTAGCAGGCTGTTCTGCAGAGTTCTGTGACTTCCTGGTGCATCAGTCTTAACAGACAAAAACTTCCTGTGGTACAACTGCATACTTGCACACAGCTATTATTTCCCATGAAATCCATTGTGGGTTCACAGCAGCTTTCTACAGGGCAATAATTCAGATTTTCATAAATTACATAATTTACAGAGAAGTCCAGAAATCTCATTATTCTTTGTACTGGGGGTGGGCGGTGCTGGGGATCAAACTCAAGGCCTTGTGCTTGCCAGGCAAGAGCTCCAGCACTTAGCTGAGCCCCCAACCCTCTGCTTCCTCTCACGGAGTGATCCCTGCTGAAGTCTTTAGGAGCAGACCAGGCTGGACGTGCTACCGAGATGTTGCTGCAAATACCCTCACCACGGCAGCCCTTCCACTCCGCATGTTTAGGGTTACAATGGTGGAGGCAGTTTATATTGACTAATGTGCCCAACAACACCATGGGACTAGAAAGCCTAAGCTTGGCTGGATCCAGAGACTGAATGTCTTTAGACTTTTCTTTTTTTTTTTTTTTTTAAGATAAGATTTCCTCCTATCAGAGTAGAAATGATGATTGTCAATTCTAGGCTTACTTCATACTCAGCTACAGACACCGCTGGGAAGGTTTTTGTTGAAATATCTAGTCAACTTCCTACATCGTGGTCACCCTTACCTGTCGCTGTCCTGCACAGATACGTGGTTCTGGTTGCTCAGGTCCGAGACCCGCTCTCTGACAGGCCTTCTGGCCGGGTGAAAGGGGGTGACGAAGCCTAAAGCTGCTGAGCCGATGAACTTTATCTTCCACAATCCATAACTCCTCATTCCACGTCACCAGATACCATGAATACTAAGGAGAACAGCACCATCATCTCTACTTGAGTTGTGAGTTTCTGAAACAGACAATCCTCGCTTCCCCTCAAGTGCGGTGTCAAGCCTACTGTCTGCTCGTGGAGGGTGGGTGCTGGTCAGACCAACTTGTGTTCACGGTGACATGATTCGGTATCACTGAACTAACTTGCGGAACTTCTGATGGATGAACAATAGAAGCGTCCTTTTCCGTTGTTCTTCAGAGCCAGGTTTTCGGAAGAAGGAATAAACAGTCCTGGGACCACACCTCTTTAACACCATGCCCCAGACCACGGAGCTAATCAGTCCAGAAAATCTGTAGCTGTCATGAGTCAGATCAACTACAGAGAGACACGCAGGAGGAAAGAAGAAAGGAAAAGGAAGACAGGAGGGGCGGAAGGAGGGAGGGAGGAAAGGAAGAGCAAACAGACGGAAGTGTATCAGCCCATATCAGGTGTTCAAGAAAGCTCTCATTAAAATTTATTTTCAGTCAACCTAATACTGATTCTGTTCTCCAGTTTACTGGGCTGAACTGTAATGCGTCACTGTTGGAGCGTTCCCCTCCCTTAACTCCAGAGTCATGCAAAAGACCAGAATCCAAATACAACTCCGATTTCAGTGGGGGCTCCTGCTGGTCATCAGTCCACCCCGGAGCCTACCAAGGTCTCTGCAAAATCCTAGTCCACACGGTCACGGCAGGAAAGGATCTTTGCTGCTGTCTTGTGATGCTTGATGGTGTGACTATTAGCCAAAGATGGGGGCTGCACACAGAACCCATTTCTGAGGTCTCGCCATCACCACAAGAGCAGCAGGACTCCTGAGTACGAGCACCTTCTCTTCTCAGGACCCAGTAAGTTTCCAGCCCTCCTGATGTCTCTGGAGCTTCTCTCCAGATCCAGCCTACTTCTGACTTATGCATTGCTCCAAACTCCTCATTTTTGACACTGGCATAATCCTTTGTGGCTTCATGGTTCTTAAAAAAATAAAGCTGAACAGAACTGAAGGAGCACATCAAAGATTTTCCTTTCTGCAGAATACGTTAGGAACATTCCAGAGGCACGGAACTGAAAGGCATGACCACGACTTTGAAATGGGGGTGGGGGGAGGGTCGAAGGAAAACCAACAAATGAATTTTCCCGGCTCAATTACTAGCACTATTTCATTGGAAGGAAGAAGAATAAAGGGAGAAAGAAGAGGAACCTCAGAAAGGTGTAAGTCAATTACTAAAGCCTCCTACTTGCTAGTGTAAACCTGGGTACTTCTCACTCCCACTTTTTGGGGGTCCTAACTAGTCACATGATTCAATTTTTAACATTCTAGAGATGAAAAGGACCCCAAAACTAAAATTCTCAATGGATTTTATTACTTTTCTAGTTGTTTCATTTCTTCAATTTAATGACTGTTGCTTTAGGAATATCATTGGACTTCTCAGAAGAACGCTTGGATTTAAGCCACTGATAATCTGATAGAAATAGATTTAGAGCTGTAAGTTTGCTTAATTAACCACAACATACCTTAAGGTTCAAAATGGTGAAAACTCTAGAATCTTAGAAAACTTAAAAGCATCAAAGTAGAAAACTCATGAACTCCAATTTCTTAGGGTTCCTTGGTAGCAAAGTGGGATTTGGGGGTCTTTTTAAAATCGCAATTATTGTCCCAAGTTGCTGTACTTGTATCTGAAACCTCAGATGCCTGGAACTAAGCCAGGTGACAGATTTCCTCCTGTTAAATTTCTAACAGCAAAGAATCAATATGCGCAGCCTCCGCTTTTACTTTATATGTCCAAAGGCCTGGGAACGTTCCCAGAAAGTATGTGGATCAGCTGAAGTCCAAACAGAGAAAACTGCCGTGAAGATTTGTTTAGCAACCAAGCTAACACAATAGAGTAATTCCTTAATTCTTTTCTTTTTGCCGTTACCAGGGATTGAACCCAGGCCTTGCTATGTGCTACATCCTCTTTTTTTTTCTCTTTCCCTTTCTTTCTTTTTTCTTTCTTTCTTATTTATTTATTTATTTGATACAGGGTTTTGCAAAGTTGCTAAATTGTTTAAAATTTAGCTGGGCTCAAACTTGTGAAATTCCTGCCTCAGCCTCCCAGACTGCTGAGATGACAAGCAGGTACGTCTGCGCCTAGCCATTTCTTGGTTCTGTATGATAATGGACCTTCTCGATGACGAGGAGCACTGAAGCTTAAATCCTCAGGGATTCCTCAGAATTTAGGACAATGGAGGGTCCGTCTAAGCAGAGAAGAACAACTATAGAAAAGAAACCAATGGAGTGGATGGATTATTGGACACTATGTAAAAATTATAACGGCCATGGCGTCAAACATCTGTACAGAGATTCAGTAGAGCTTCATCTTTCATGCATTTACCTTCCTGGAATCAGATACACAAGAGAAGTTTAATAAAAACTTGCTCATTGACTCAGAATCCAAAGAGACCATATTCTTCTTGTGGATCACAGGAAGGTTTTCAAAGAGCTTTTGACCTTGCTCAATTTTTGCCATAAATATTAAATTTTGAATGCAATCCCCCCATAATAGGAAGCTAGTGTGAAGCTGAAGAGCTGAGACTGCTCGCTGCCCACATGCTGGGATGAAGTTTAGAAAGACTTGCATCCAAGATCACTTGCTGAGGTCGCCCGGGTGACTCGTGAAACCTCAAGCAAGACAGCCTTTCTCTCCCCATCTGCAAAGTTGGGGTGACACTGATTACAGCCTTCCGTCATGGGCTGCCTTCTGTAAAGATCGAATTACCGTATATATTTATAGATATTAGAATTTGGTGAAATTTCAAGATATCCTTTAAATTCGATTTTGTTTTGTTATTTACATAGACATCGTGTCCGTTAATTGTGATTTCTCAACTTGAGGAAAAAAGACTAGCAGATCACCGGAGTAAAGCACAGTTCTGGGTGTGTCTGCAGATGATTGACACATAGGCCAGCAAACTGAGAAGGGAAGACCCACCCCAGAGGTGGGCGGGACCAACCAATGGGACTGTAGCCTGGACTGAGTAAACGGGAAAGAAGAAGGGAGTCCACCTGATTTGGAAGAGCTCAAGTGTTTGCCGTTGTCTTTAACACTGATCTCCAGTTTCTTCAGTCCTCCAGCACAGACTCGCACTGGCGATTCTACAGAGAGCTCCAAGCCCTTCACCTTGCTCTGGTTAATCCCACAAGCCGCACTCTGGGTCCATCTCGTTCTGTGTCTTCCAACTTCCTGTGCCGACAGCTGCTGGATCGGCCAGCTCTCTAGGGCACAGGCAGCCAGCGTGGACTCTTCTGCCTCTGATGCTGCACGCCTAACAATAAATCCAAATATACAGATATATTCTTGTTGTCGTCGTTGTTGTTTTATTTTTTGTTTTTTGAGACAGGACACACTATGTAGTTCAGGCTGACCTTGAACTCACTGTGTAGCCCCGGCTGGCCTCAAACTCAGTGTCCTGAGTGCTGGTATTACAGGCCATCACTCGTGCATCAGGCGTGCATCACCACGCCTGGCAACTATACGTATATTTTATGTTGATTTTCTTCCTATAGAAAGAACAATACAGAATTTTATTTTTATTTTTATTACTATTTTAATCAGGCCCCAGATCTGAAGGTCAAAATGGGAAGGATATGGAAACCAAGAAAACTTGGTTTTAAGTTTTTTAAGAAAACTTGAGAGTAATGAGAATCAGTTCACAAGGGCCTTTGCTATCCTCGATCCAAGTCAGAGGATGAGTTGCTGTTAGCATGTGCTATAGTTTCTTGCAGTGTTGTCACTTATGTGTGGATAGCGATCCTCAGGATGGACAAGAAAACCCACGTTCCCACCTGTGTGTGTCCACACTGCAGGTCAGGCTGTGGACTTTCTACAAGGGTTTCAGAAACTGGCTTGTAGGCTAAGGCAGGAGGATCACAAGTTCAAGCCTATCCTGGAGAAGTTAGTGACTTAGTGAGACACTGTCTAAAATAAAAATTTTAAAAAGGGGCTGGTGATGTGGGATGTAGCTCAGTGCAAAGGCCCTACGTTTAATCCCCAGTACTGAAAAAAAAATCAATTTGGCTTGGGTCGGGGGCCAGTTTCTATGTGTTTAACAACATTTCTAATCTTTTAGTGATTTGGACAGCCCCCAGAACACCTGTGTCAATGCCTGGCACTGATCAAGGCCTGGGCAGGGAAGACATACAGCTGCCCAGTCACAGCATTCAGGGTACTCTGGGTTTCTCCATCAGCACAAAGAGAAACTGAGGGGAAGCGGAAGTCATGGCCACTTAGACAGCCCTTCTCCAAATGATGCACAACACTAAATGTTGGTGACAATGGGCAGAAACCAGAGTGTCACGCACTGTTGATGAAAATGTAAAATGGCATCACCACTTCGAAATCCGTTAACAATTTCTTAAAAAGTTCAACTTACATTTCCCATACAGCCCAGCATTCCACTCCTAGACATCTGCTCTGAAGAAATGAAAACACGTGCCCACTGGAAAAAAAGAAAAACTTTAACACAAATATTCCTAGCAGTATCATTCAAAATAAGCCAAAACTGAACACAGTCTAAATGCCCATCACCTAGTGAAGACGTTCACGCACTATAAAACTATATGGCAATTAAATAGAATGAAATAAACATTCCACAACATGCAAACCCACAAAAACTTTATACCAAATGAAAGAAATCAGAAGCAAAAGACGTCCATTGGGTGAGGCCACAGGAAGTGTCCAGAAATGGCAAATCTACATGGACAGAGGCCAAATGAGGGTACAACCGGGAAAATGAGCAGAGATTGGCTGATCAGAAAATGAGCCAACGGGAAATTCTGCTGAGAGCAGTGTCCTAATACTGGGTCTGGGGAATTGTTGCACAGCGTGAGGTATTTACTATAAATTCATGGAATGGGAAGTGTCTGTACAATGTGCCAGTCTGGAGTATGTAAATCAGACCTCAACATATGTAGCTGTATCTTAATATGTAAAGTGCATACAAATCATAATACCATCTTATCATATGATGCATCTATTTTAAAATTAATTCATACTGCTTTTAGGCATATTCCAAATTCCTGTATAATTTTTTTAATTTTTTTGAGGTATAGTTGATATACAAAAAATCATATACTTTTAGTGGGCTGATCTTGAGTTTGGACATATGGAGATTCCTGGGGCCACAATAACCAAAGTACTAAACACATCCACCACCTATAAAATGCCCTGTGCTCTTCTGTGAGTGAGGACTAATTTTTGGGTTGTTTTTGTTTTTGTTTGGTAATTAATTACATTTACATGAAATCTCTTTCTTGATCTCTCTCTGGGAGATATATGGATAAATAAATATACACACACACACATATATGTATAATATGTGTGCCCTCTGCCAGCAAAGCTGGCCCTCTCGACTAACTCCAGCTTCTTCCTTTTATCTCTTGTGTATTTTGTGTCTCCAAGAAGCCCTCAGCACCCCCTGCCTGGTGTGTTCCAGGGAAGCTTCCGTGCTTGTTGTCTTGTATTACTTATCATGATTATAATTGTATAAATATTTATATATAGGTGATGACTTAGAAAATGCCGCTTCCTCAGAAACGTTTTGCAAATGTTAAGTCCAACCGCACCGCCTCTCTGATTGGAGGTTCCTCTTGCTTCCCACTGAGCTTTGACTGAAAGCCGCAGGTCGTGACCCAGAGCCCTTCCTAATTGGGCCCCACGCCCTGCTCTGAGCTCATCTCACAGGCCTGAGCTCTATGATCTTCCAGGTGCCCCGGCAGTCACCACCTCACTGTTCCTTACAATTACCAAGCTTCCTCACAACCTTGACACTGAGTGGCCCACGTGTCCACATGCTTTCTCTAAGAGTTTCTTTCCATTCATCTGTCAGACACCTTCCTTCACCTGCCAAAGAGGCGCCTCATCCCTGACACCACCAGTTGTGATCCTGTTACCCTCCTTTTTTGTATATGTATCAATTTCTTTTCCGTTTCTCTTAACCCCAGAGCAGTGACTTTTCATGTCCCAAAGCCCAGACAGTGTGCGGCACTAGGTTTTTCTTCAGCCAATATTGGTGCATTAATGAACGGATGGAGACCGGTCCTGGGCCTTCATTCCAGTTTCTGCTACTGTAACCCTTCGACGGTCTCCCAAATTTTTCACAGCCCTGGTTTACTTGTTCATTCTTTATTTAAAAATAAAACTTTTTTAATGTTTAGACTCTCAAATCACAGCACAAATGGACTTCCTTGGATTATTGCTGTTATTCTATTTCCTTGTTCTTCTCTCGGCTTTGATTTTTTTCCTTTTTTTTTTTTTTTTTTATCTAAACTTGGTTATTGGTTCCAGACATAGAAAACATGGTTTTATCACCTGACCCATATTGTCATGAATAAAACAAATAATTGCTTTGGTCAGTTAATCTTAAAATGCATTCCAACACTGGGTCTCACACGCTATGAAACCTTTGCTGGCCGGGGGAAACATACCAGACCTAATTGTTGGAAATTGTATTGGTTTCATTTCAGTTGCTGCTGCCTTGGCAGTTAGCCACAGTGGTAAGGAAAAGGAAAATGTAAGCAAACATCAAAGGAGCCTGCTGCTTTAAGAACTCAGAAGCGTCCTTTCTAAGGAATTGCTGATCTCCACGCAACCACCGGTGCGTGAGCATGAAGCCAGGCTATTTACCACGAATTTGTTTTTAAGCATGAAAGTCGTAATCAGTATATGGTCTCAGGCAGGAGCCGTGAAAGAGATCAGCTGGCCCTAGGTCTTGCAGAGCATCGCAGAGGGTTTCCAACAACCTGGCCCTGGTAACTTTTCCCAGGCCTGTCCCGAAGGAGAGGAGATTGAAACAAAGCAAGAGGACTTTGCTTTGCCCACTCTCTCTGGTTCTCCTGGCGCAGAGTGGCCGCCCTTCCTTTCTCCTGATTCTCTGTGACGGGACCCATTGCAACACCTTCAGAGGCACAGATATGATTTTGTTTGCGAAAGTTTAATCTCAACCATTAAAACACACATTCTTACAATCCAAACATCTCTTCTTTTGGGGCAGTCAGTTTTAGGGTTTCTTTTCTCCCTCTTTCTCTTAGAGGATTTCCAAACTCTGAAGGGAATTGCTAATTACTTCACCAGGAAGAAACCAATGAGCCTCCTGGTGTATGTGGCTTGATCATGTGCTGCCCATTTCCACTAACAGAAGCCACAATTTCACTCTGGAAAAGGTCATCTTCCTCGCCCATCCTCACTGACTTGGGGCACAGTGCTGCTCCCATCAGCAGGCCCAAGCTCTAAGGCTCGGCTCACCCTTCACACGGGCTGTGGCTTGGGCTGGACCCTTTGATCTCTGCCCCGGGTCTTCTTGGCCACAAGAAACACACAGAAGACACCAGCATTCTCAGCGTTACTGGGTTTCACACTCCACTCCGTGGACACTTGTCCTCCTTCACCTTCCCTCCCTGAAAGGCTGGGAGCCTTTGCATTTGGGATCTCGGGGCTCTCCCCCAACTCCTTTCTGCATTTCCCCTTAATATATTTCCAAAATGGCACATATTCCTTATCTAGTCTTTGTTTTCCTGAGCCTGGCAGAGCCGCTCAGGAAAACTCGTCGTGTTAATTCAAACACTGAACATCATTTTCTGTTTGATTTTACATTTTCAATGTAGGGGGGCGGCAGCTTCAGAGAAAGCTTCACGGTGCTAAGAATGATCCGTGACACTCTGCTCCTCCAATTCAGTGTGAGCCTTGATTATGGGATTCCTAAAGTCACAGGACTTGGTAGGAGGCTGAGATGGTCCCCAGTCCCCAGCGGTGAAGAGGAGAAAATTCTACCCTCAAATGAGCCTGCGAGATCTGCTGTCCCTAAGAGGAAACAAAATCGGAAAGGCGCCTGTAGGCGGCTGAGCCGGGACCACCTGGTTACACTGAGCCTCGGTAACGCCAAGGCAACGGCCGACCCTGTACGCAAAGAAGAATATGTCATTTCACTCCTCTTGAAGGAAGAGGCCCCTTAAAATAGATCCTTTCCTTATGTACTCTGTGTAAAATATTGTGTGTTTCTTTTGAAAGAATCTCTTTTTCCTATGAAAACTGACATTCTCCTGCTCTGATATTGTGGGTACAAGAATTCCGATATGGGAAAACATTCTACTGCCGTCCAGAACCGAGCTCTCTACATGGTCTGAATCATCCCCCAGTAGCTCCTACCTCCGTGGGCGCTAAAGAAAAAGAAAAAAAAAAACTTTGTTGACTAATGCTCTTCTTGAAAAAAAAAAAAAAAAAGACCACATAGTAATTATCTTCTCCCTTTTTAAAAATGGAACAACAGTTATTCTTTTAGATCCATAGCACCTACAGGATTCCAAACATTCTCGAAGCATCTTGAAAATGTATTACAATCCTAATCAGAAAGAAAATGTACAGCAGCTCACTTTATAGTTATTAAATGAGACATGGGAGAAGAGATTTTCAGTCTTGCAAATCTAATAATAACATGCTTATTGAATGTTTAATATGTGCCAAGAAATGTTCTAAGTGTCTCATGTACAGCACTCACTTAATTCCTATCCCAAATATCTGAGGTTACTATTACAATCCCTGCCCCACCCCCATGTCACAGCTACATAGGCAAATATAAAGATATGAACCCACTTCCTTAAAGTCATACAGATCTTTTGTGGCAGAGCTGGGATTTGAGGCTTGGCAGCCTGAGTTTATTGTTCATACTCAATACTACACAATACCTTCTTTTTTTGTTACATGTATGTAGTGAAGCTTCACCATGAACCAAACAAATCCAGCTCCTGTTAACTCCATTTAGCTAATGTCTTTGGAAAATGAAAATTTAAGATTAAGACATGTTTTCTGTGTTGGGAAAAGCAGAAAAATTTGAGCAGGAAGACAACCTGATTCTCAAAGACTTAAACTCTCCTCCTAGGTGGGTCTGTGTGTTCAGAAGACAAGTAAAATACTTGGTGGTACATGGATGTGTGTGTGTGTGTGTGTGTGTGTGTTCTCAGATTCAAATATAAACATCAGCAGAGTAGCTGCACTTGCTACTTCCAACAAATTACTCTTTATAAAAGAAACTTAAAGTTTTCTTTTATTGAAATTCTGTTTACCCAAGTTAAGTAACTGCCAATTGAGTCCGATGAAATAAATATGCATATAGGCAGGAGTTGAATGACTTTAGTGCTTTATACAGGTCACTAAGTGTCTTCCTGTAGGCACCTCATTAAAGAGGCGAGGAGACACGCAGGCTGTTTCCTCTTCACAGGTGAGGAAGCAGAGCACCGAGGAGATTAAACAGTCTTGGGCAAGGTCACTCAGCTGCGAAGTTATGTGACTATGATGCAAATCAATTCTGTTTCTCTTTCATCTCTACATCTGGAATATTTAGCACCTTGCCATTTACCGGGATATTTTATAGTCTTGTTTATGTCTTTTTATAGTATGCCCAGGGAGTGATGGTGTAGAGCACTTTAAAAACATCAACTTCAAAATTCACACTTGGCTCAGATTCTGACTCTGGCACTTTACTATGTCATTTAACCACTTTGTGCTTCTGTTCCAAATCTCTAACACAGGATCGTAATGATATCTACCTCTCAGGAAAGAGGGCAGAATGTGTAAGTATTAAGTGAGCTACTATAAAGAAAACACCTGGGACCATCCCCACCCACCCTGAGGTTTTTACATTCAATGAATGTTAAGGTTTACACGAGAAAAGCTTACTGTGTCCACTTTGTAGATGAAAGAGCTACAGCCTCGAGTTAAATAACTCCTCCTATTAAGCTGGAATCCAAACTCAATCCTACTGATTCACAATCTGTTTCCTTCTCACTGCACCAGCTTGTATTATGTACAAATCCAGCCTTTGCTGAGTTTTATTCAAGTTGGAGAATTGTGGAAAGAGGTTCTAAATCAGGTGTCCATCTGTAGACTTTAGGGTTTCTGAAAGCCCTCTACAATGACATGAAAAATGTACCTCTGCATACCGTTCTTGAAAAGAGTGTAGAGCTGTCATCGAATTCCTGAAAGGGACCCGCTCCCCACACAGGTTGAGGACCTCCTAAGAGCCCAGACTTAGGAGCTACCTGTGTTCGGATCACAGGTAACACTCTGCAGCTTTGTGATCCCGAGCAAGATGCTTCGATTCTCTGAAACTTTATTTTCTCATCTGTAAACGAAGGATGATCGTGTTTGTAAGCGATGAATTAATTATCATGTTTGGACATAACAAGCTGTTTGTAAAGGTCAGTCTTACTAAAATTGCAATGACCAAGAAATCTTAAAAAACCACTGAGAGTCCCTTCACCTGCAAAGGGAAGTTGTTGGCCCAGGTGACAGCCACGGGCACTCGGCTCACACTGGGCCTGCTGCCAGGCGCGCGGCTCTTACTTCCTGGGTTCACTGTCGTGTGCGATTTCACTCTCCCGAGTGGATTTGCTGACCAGTTTCTGATGAATCGGATGCAGCACAAGGGCGGGCTGTGTCTGAGGTTCCACTGAACACCCTCTCTGTCAGGGGAAATCACCTGCTGTGTTCTTGGGGGGCATCTCTGCAGGAAGGTCTGCCTGAAGGAGACAGGAAGACCACAAGCCAAGAGTCGGCAGGGAAAGGAGGCCCTCCGTCCAGCGGCCCTGGGAACAGAGGCCAGCACGCACACTTGGAAGCTAACCTTCCTCCTCCTCCTGACTCTGAGGCTTCAGAGCCAGCCAACAGCTTGGCTGAAGCTTCCTAAGAGAGTGTAAGCCAGAGGCATGCAGCTAGGCCAGGCCCCGATTTTGACCCACGGAAAGTGTGAGATAATAAATACTCATTGTTCGAAGCCACTGTGTCTGGGGGTAATTGTTATGCAGCAGCAGATAACTAATACACATGCCAAGTACCTTACAGACATTTTTCATGTAGCACTTACAACCACTCCATGTTGTAGGCATTGTTGAATCAATTTACAGAGGAAGCTTAGAGAAATCCAAAGACCAAACCAGGCTGTTTGTGAATTTTGCCTGACTTCAAAACCCATGTTCCTTCTTAGCCAGGAATAAATTTCTCTTCTGACTCATTTTTGAGATTACTTTTGATACTCTATGTTTTGCTTTTGGTAATTAAAACAACAATTGCTGAAGTTTTTCAGAAATGGACTTCGATCTGCTTTTGAAACATATTATTGGTCTCTATTTTAACCAGAACTTGGAAGGCTGAGCAACTCTTTGCAAGACATTAGGTTTTGCCAACATTTATGTTGTAGGGAATAGGATCTCAGATTTTGTAAACATCAAATTATAAGCCTTAATTCTGGGCTTTTCACTCTAACCTTCTCACTATTTCTCTTACTTTCTTTTGGAACACAACCTGTTTAAAAAAAACAATACTAATTAAGTCAAAGATTTGAGTAAATGGGATAATTATCCATCCCTGCTCACTTTCGTCCTCAAATGGAATTTTCCTCCACAAGTCAGTGGTTGCTTGACTTGTGGACCTTGATTCCTAGCCCAGCAGTCTGTCAGTTCCAGCCTTGGTTTCCTAGGGCAGAAAATACTTAAAATGCTGGGACAGTTAATGATCCATGCCAAACCATTAGAGAAAGCAGTAGAACCCATTTAAACTTGCAGTCAAATTTGAAGGAAGACACTACAGTAGGTATTTATAACAATTCCCAAATATAGCTCAAGTCTGACAAACCAATTCCTTGACAGAGTCCCTTCTCTCTGCCATTTTGAAATAATTAGTGACTTTGACTCAAAGGACTATTAAAATTTTATCTGTGGTTACTCTAGCAAATTGAGAATAAAATGAAAATCCTTGATCCCAGACACAAAGATGTCAGCTGTCTTGGGTATAGATACATTCCAGTGGAATATGTTATTAAAGTGATTAAATACATTTTAACGTTTTAGACATCTATCTATCATTTAGGTTAGAATTAGCTCATCAATATTTAAACTATCAGTAATTTCAAAGTAGACATAATATTTGAACCTGAATCTTCTTTGGGTTACCAGTGTCCAAAAGGAATAAGACAGCCATAAATTTTGATTTAGCTTTTGTCTTAGGTGTTAAGCTATTTGAGTGTTTAAAGACACGTTAGACTGGATCATAATTAATATGTGACATTAAATTATAACATAAAATCTAGATTTTGATAGTGTATATACTAAGAACATGTTTAAAAAATTTAGCTTACAACTTTAATAATCCATTTAAGATCATGTTAGCTGACTTTACTCAAGATATGCTGAAGATAGTTGTGTGTTTGGAGGGATGCTATGCTTGGTCATAAAACTAGACCCAGAGATCTTCCATCGAGAAGAGTGAGATCAATCCAGGTATAGTGGCTCCTGCCTATAGTCCCAGCACTCAGGAGGCTGAGGCAGGAGGATCACTAAGAGTTCAAGGCCAGCCTGAACTACATAGAAAGACACTGTCTAAAAGAGAAAAAAAGAGAGACATCACAACTACCTACCAAGGCTTATTGCTTCTGCTGTGCTGAATCCCTCACTTTTGGGGGGATGAATTTAAACCAAGAACTGGTTTGATATAACCTCGACATTCACATTAGCTTTCTTAAAAAGTATATTCTGTGTTGTACGGGGTGGAATGGTAGAAAGAGAAATGGATTTAGGATCAAGAACTGGATCTTGCTTTGCCACCCTGTGACTTACGATACAATTTTGGGAGAGTTAGCTTTCCTTTTGGGAAGTAATTCCTACGTAGCAAGTAATAAGATTCATCTTTAGAACCCTCCCGATATTAATGTTCCAAACTCATTATGAGTCGGCATAAAGTGCCTTCAACAGTCAAACAACCCAGCCTCTGAAAGACTGCGGTCACTCTGGCCCTTCAGGGCGCTACCGACCCAGTCGGCATTTATTTCAGAGGCCGGGGACCTTCGCTGTTCACAGGTGGGTCTACCCCCACTCACCGTAAGTATGAATATTCATGCTGCTTGCCTGTTTTGTGAGGGTCACACAAACAGGGTGTGGCAAAATATTCAGTCACCTGAGGTGTGTGTTCCCATCAGCAGTCAAATGAGGCAGCACTGATGTTCTTGCAGGCCATTTCTTGCCACATTTATAAAAAGTGTTTTAGGTATTTTTTAGAATGCTCCTTTTCAAGGAATCCCCAAAGAACAGCACTGAAGTTCATCCAGTTCATCTAACATCCCCGAGCCCAAGAAATCTGTGCCTCAGGGAGGAAAGTGTTAGGTAAACTTTGTTCAGACACGGCTTACAGTGTCACTGCCCACAAGTCCAGTGTTGATGAACCAGCAACACATGTCAAAGCAAGAGTCAGTAAATGGAAACACGCACAGCGAAAGGTTATGTGCGGGTAGGTTAGTGAAAACATCACAGGACACTTGCAAGAGACTAACAGGGCTGTTTCCCCAAGGAGCTTGCTAAAAATTCTTTCTAAATATCATTCCTCTGAAGAACTTTGTTAGTAAAATTATAAAATAATTTTATTTTCAGACAGTGTGGCAGATGATTACCAAAATATTTGATGTGATAACAATAACATAAGTGTTAAGGTTTGTGCCTACATGTCCCCCACCAAAGCCTCATGCCGTTACAGGTGGGGCATTTTCAGAGGTGGCTGTATCTAGAGTGTGTGATACTGGGATGAAGGGAGTGTGATTACTAAATCAATCCACTGATTGGCTTGGCAGCCTGGATAAGATATAAGGGGCAGAAAGAAGCTGCTAAGGTCCCTTGCTTACTTTTCTGCCTTCTGCCTGTCTGCCTGCCACCCTGCCTCGGAGCTATCTGGTTGTGGACTGAAACCTGTACAAGCTGTGAACTAAATAAATCTTTCCTCCTTTAACTTTGGGTGGTGGGTATTTTGTCTCAACAATGAGAAATGTAACTAAGACAGTAAGGTACAGTTAAATACTTAGGATTCTGTTCTTTCCTATTAATAATACTTCTCTCTGCTATTTCTAGATTTCTCTTCCTTTTTTAACTCATTTCCACTTGAGTTGTATCTAGGCAGTTCAAGAGTTCATTTGATGTTATAACTGTTTTCAAGAATGTTATTTTACAGGTCTCTCACTTCCTATCACCCAAGAAAACACTCGGGTCGCCAAGTGCATATCCAGTCTGTTCAGTATTCTGTCTCGGGGAATGTAGTAACATCGTTTTGACAGGAGTGTATCCTAACATCTTCATAGATCTGAAAACATGCCTAGAAAATAGAGTAGAGGTGTGAGAGTAATATAATTCTGAAGAATTCACCTGCTTTTCCAATTTAACAACAACAAAAAACTAAAAAAACTACAACCCTGTGATCTGAACCATCTGTGGACAATTTGATAAACAGATATAAAAGGAAGGGTGGGGAAAAAAGAAAGGTTCCCTTGGTATTTCACTCCTTGTGTTAACAACAGATTGCTGGAGTTACTGCTTTCAAATCCTGCAAATATTGAAGCTATTTCAAACCCATACAAGTGATGGGTTTTATAATAGCTCGCAACTGCAAGTTAAATAGGAAGAAATAAGCCTTATTTAACATAGAGCAATCTTTATTTGGTGGAATAATACATTAGGATACTAACTTGCATTTTACTCTCACTGTTGCAAATAACTCACATCTCTTCATCTAAAGAAAGTACCATTGTTTTTGTCCTGCTTTTCCCCAGAAATAGAAAAAAATTGCAAGAGTATCCAAAAGGTCAATTCCTACCTAACATTTGCTTTAAAAAATCTGAGCATAAGAGAATATGGAATCGGATTATCTATGAAGAGGAGAAGCCATTCGTGGTAGCACACATTTTTAACAGCAATATTCAAGATGCTGAGGCAGGAGGGTTGAGAGCTGGAGGCCCATCTGAGCTACACCGTGAGTTCAAGGCCAGTCTCCACTACACAGTGAGACCCTGTCTCACAAAAGGCAAAAAAAAAAAAAAAAAAAAAAAAAAAAGGAAGAGGGACTTCAAGGTTGGAAAATATCATGAAATATCATTTGAAGGAGAGTTGGGAGGGTAGGAGTCTGGCGAGTTCACAAGCAATGCGGAATGATCTGCTGGCTCATATTCCACAACCAGGAAGACAGCGAATTGCAGAAGAATAACAGCAAGGTGACCCTGAGAAGCTGCCAGCCAGCAATGCAGCCTTGGCCGCCGCAGAGGTCTAAGCGCTCTTGATAGAGGAGAAACGACCTATGTTTGTGGCCTGTTTCGGGCATCCCATAACAAGACACGGGGAGTGTGAGTGAGTGAGTGTGCGTGTGTGTGTGTGTGTGTGTGTGTGTTCTGGTTTCTCTGGTTTCTCCCTCTTCTTACAAAGCCACCTACATCCAATCGTGAGACAGATGATCTTATCTAACCCAGACACATCCCATCCCAGAGACTCCATCTGTGAACATCGTACTCAGATTGTTTCCACCCTCTTAATATCACACCCCGACAGGGACTAAAGTTCAAAACATGGACCCTTGAGCACTATGTAAGAGTGATGACCAGCGTGCTGATTTTCAGAAGAGCTAATTTTCAAAGACCAGAAAGCTAATTTTCAAAAATGCTTCAAATGTTGTGATTGTTACATGACACTGGGCCCCCCATAATGACCCTGGATCCTATTTTTTTAAACAGTTATGGAGAAGTTCTAAGTAACTGATCTTGTTTTTAAAAGAAACATAAGTTGGTATTTCTTGCTCTGTGTCATAGGCATAGATCGTAGCCAAAGTCTAACTTCTGTAACCCTCATATCACCCTGTGAGAAAGGTATTATATTGCCTACTTGACGGATGAAGTGAGTACAGAAATATCAAGCACCTAGATGTGATCTTAATGTCCCAAGTCCGGGAGGGATCAGAGCTGCGATGTGGACCCAAGCAGCCTGACCAGGCTCTGGGATCCACCGGGGGGACATCAGGGCATTCGACTCTTTCATAAAGTGTCCTGCTCGGTTTGTGCCTGCACTCTATCTGTCCTTGGCCACTTGAGAGCTAGCGTGCTGCTTCTTCATGCTTCTCTCAGCGCCTGCATCTGACTCCAGAAGAACAAGTCACTCACATGAATGTATAAACATGAAATTTGTTCACAAAACAGATCTTCATGTCTTTGTGCAAATAAAGACACACCCATATGACATTTCAAACACAGATAGACGACCGGGATTGATAGGTTAAATGCAATCAGTATCTACATGAAATCCTCAAACTGTTAGTCACATATTACAATACATTCCTTGTCAAGATACATTGATGTTTTTCATTATCTGTTTTCTTCTGAACATCAGAGTGTGTAATAAAAGTGGTGATTAGATGGATTTTTTAAATGCAGCTAGTAAGCTGCCTCTGGTTGCATCCTGAGTGGTATTTCAGAGGTATTTGGGGCAGGGACCATGCGACATTTAAAGAGCAGGTCATGGCGAGTGCGGTGGACGCTGTCGTGCACACACAGAGCCCTCTTCAGGCCCGAGGGCTCCTGCTGCCTCAGGCTAGAGAACCACCGGCTGCCGACCTGGCTCGCCCTGGCAGGGACTGCTCTCTGAGGGAGAAGACGAGGGATGCCTGCGTGCCCACAGACAGCCCACTGCCGGGGACAGGCCAGTGTGGAAACATTTCAGCCAGGTTCCCCTCTCTGGAGGGCCACGGAAACTTCAGAGGTCCCAGCGGGCCCACCTCTCCCTCCGCTTCTGCTTTGCTCCCAGCGGTGCTGACCCTGAGCAGCCCCCAGATCCTCAGGCCCATCCTCATTCAGCATCCGCTTCCCACAGAAGCAAGCCGGACACGCAGTGACCACCTGGATGCTCTGTGCACAGCAGGCATCACCTGGTTTCTGGGCATCTTTGCTCCACACCTTCCCTTCCAGCTGTGGTGCTGGCGCAGTGTAACCGACGGACACAGATAGGCCGTGCCCAAGGTCCAAGAAGAGCGCCTCACTACCATGAAAACATCCCTTTCTGAGTCACTCTTAGATCCTCTACCAACGGACCCACTGCAGAGGCGAGGCCTGGGAGCTCGCGTCAGGCGCCAGGCCACACCGAGGGCTCATCTGAGCCTCATCGCGACCATGTAAAGCAGAGACGGTGATCATTTACCTCACAGTGAGGTGTACCATAGTAGCTGGGTGACTTTCTGATGTGGCTTTCTGTCTACGACCTTTTACCATTGTGTCGTTACCTTATAATGACAAAAGTAATGCATTTAAATTATGTTCTAGTTTATTCACCATGACAGAGCACCCTCATTCACTTGGAAATACAGTAATATATAAGTACTATTTTATCTGACCTGCAAATTTCGGAGTAAATACACAGTTTCAGAACTCTTTCCAAATCCCCGCCCTTTTCACCGGGCCCTCTACCTCCAAGTCGGAGGCGGCATGCGTGGTCACCGCCCTCAGTAGCTGGCCCGTCCCCTTCCCGTCCAGGGCTCCTGGTGTACCAGGTTACAGACTCTCCCTTCTCACATCTGAAGAAATACATATAAACTAGAAAAAAAGCGAAACAAGTGGGAAAAGTTTGAAAGTGGAAAGTACTAAAAACTTGAAAAGCAGAAGGTCAAAAGACAGAGTAGGAAATCGTGGTTCTGCTTGTGTGTATTTGAATCATCACTGTAACTATTGTCCCCTGAGAGCCATCTCAGGCAAAGAAGGTGATTGCCCTGAGTGCTGACATTCTCACTGGAGTCTCCAATACGCGAAGGAGTAGAGGGAGGGACAAACAGGAATGCAGGGAAAATGCCTGGGGAGGAAGGCCCTGCCAGATGAGGAGGTGGGGAGGGAGCAAGAAGGCACCGCCCCAGCTATGTTTTGAAATGAGTGAATGAACCGAGTTAGCTGAAGGCTCAGTTTAGTGGATTCCAGCACAAAAAGTAGGTGTACCACTAACCAAGCAAAATCGGCCGTGGACAGGCTACTTGACCATTTACCTGAAGAGAGAGCAGATACTAATGTTAACATTTTTGTCAAAACGAACTGCAGTATAAGTAGCTGATGAGCTAGCTGTTCCTCTTCCCTGCGAGCAAGAGAGAGAGAGAGAGAGAGAATATCAGGAGGACAAGGAAGAGAGAAGGAGGGATGTAGGGAAGAAGGAAGAGCAATCTCTTTGGTGCAGTTGTCCAGCCGAGTGGCAGGATAGGAGGTATGCAGGAGGAAGAAAGATGGGCCTGAGTCAAGAGCCGTTCACCCACGTCACTTCAGAACTATAGATGGTCTGGTGAGAGCCACCCCCGGCAAGCGTGAGTCACCGACAGTGACCAAAATCTTACCTGTCTACATGTTCTATTATAACATGGTGAGTGAAGAACCCGGTCTGGAAGAAAGCAGGATTCAAGTGCAAGAAGAATATTCTCTCTGAGCATACTGACCATAGAACACATTAAGAAGCCACACTTAAAACCAAGAGCGCAAAGATGTGGTAGCTACAGAATGTGATGGAGACGGAAATCACAGTGCCAACAAGAGGATTATAAGCACCGAGAAATAAAAACTGAACCAAAAACAGTATCAATAAATAGGAAAGGCTTGGGTTAATCATATTGAATGCAAGGAAAAGGGACAAAAGAACACAACAGCCAGCATATATTATACAGGTAAGATAGGCAAAGAAAATTCAGTACAAGAAAATCCGTGTTCATCAAGCAGAGAACCTAACAAGTAGAACAAAAAGTATACTCAAAGTTACAATACAGAAAAACTAACCTGAAACAAGACACTGGATATGCAGACAGAAACGGTCTAGTGTGTTCCAGGAACTTTAAGAAAAAAATTAAAGATATATTGTGATTAAGTTTTTGAACTACTAGAATAAAGAAAGATTTCCCCAACTATACGGGCAATATTTAAAAATAAAAGATATAAGCCAATAAAGTCACAGTATTTTTATGCTGTGAGTCTATCCAGAGTTAGAGACAATAAGCTGGTACAAATTCTGAGATATACGACCCAAGAGTACTTATGCAGCTATGTCATCATTCAAAAACAGAGTTTCTAGATGACCCCTCTAATCACGACGAAATACAAGATATAAAGCACTCAGGAATCCTTCTTGGGGGAAGAAAAGAAACTACAGGCCTGTAACTTTTCAGTTTGGACAATAAAAGATGAATAGAAATTTCCTAACGGAAGTATTATAACAATGTAACTAAGGTCCAAAGGGAACAAAACTATGGCCCAAAATTTCATATTCAACATAGTTGTACTTAAGATACAAAGATAACTCACAAATATTATTAGACATTTAAAAAAACCGAGGGAAATAAATACTGTATCTGTGAATTTTCTTAAAAAATCTTCAAACAATGAAATGCATCAAACTAAGAATTGAAAAAAAAAAACTAAGAATTGAATCAAAATAAAGAATTCGGAGATAGAAAAAGATAGTAAAGTACAGTAAGTGTGCATCCTTGAAAGATAAAAATAGGCTACAGTCTAGTAGTTAAAAGTTCAGACTCTGGGGCCAGGGATTGAGCTCAGTGGTTATACTGCTGGCCTTGCAAGCATGAGGCCCTGAGTTCGATCCCCGCTACCAAAAAAAAAAAAAAAAAAAGTTCAGACTCTGACATTGGATTGAGCTTAATTTAAAATCTTGCTCCATTGCTTGCCAAGTGGGTGTTGCAGGTTACTCACACTCTTAGTGCCTTGACACTCTTTACTGCAAGATGGGAGAGTAATAATCCTTCTTACCGCAAAGCATCTTGCTGGGCAGGAAATTACTCATGGAAGGAGTCCAAGGCAACTGGTAAATATACGTGTCCTGGGGGCTGGGGATTTAGCTCAGTGATTAGAGCGCTTGCCTTGCAAGCACAAGGGCCTGAGTTCGATCCCCGGCACCACAAAAAAAAAAAAAAAAAAAAAAAAAAAAAAAAAAAAAAAAAAAAAAAAAAAAAAAAAAAAAAAAAAAAAAACCCATGAAATATACGTGTCCTGTGAACCAGGAAGGTCCATGACCCAGTTCTATGCATCTGAGGTGAAAAAAGATGAAAACAAAAGGAGTAGAGAGAGCAAGTAAAATGAAGGAGGCAGACCCAGAATAGTACTTGCAATCTACAGATCTTATAAATGTCAATGTGCTGTGTTTATATACAATATTGTGCGTATTATCAATGTTGGCAAAACAAACATGTTAATGTAAGTAACCAGTAGAAGGCTGTGAGGGAAAATCGAGGCAGAAAACATGCAGATATGGATTTTTCCCATTTTTCACAACAGATAGGCATTCAGTATGGTTTCAACTTGAAACACCAAACTAAAAAAAGTGACTATGACATCTTATTTTTTCACAATAATTTTACATAACTTTAGAACTATATTTTGGAAAAAAAATAGAACTATATTTTGAGAACTAATAAACATTCAAGGAAGAAATAGTTATTGAACACTCAAATGTTCCTCTAGTCTTATTTCAGTTTATTTTCATTTGTTACATTAAATATATTCGATGTATTTAATGTAAAATATATATTTAATGTAAAATAGAATGTATTCAAGGATGCCACTTTAGAAAAATCATTTTCATTCATTCATCCACTTACCCACTATTCTGTTTGTAGACACTGAGAAATATTTTCTATCATGTTCACGTATCCCTAGGTGGTGAGATTTTTTTTTTTCTCCCTTGCATCACTTGAGCTTTTATCATATACAAATAATAAATCTTTTCTTATGTGAGAATTTAAAAGCCCACCAAAATAAGAACAAGTAAAGACGACTGCTAGAGTCAGCTACCATACTTGCATTTTGGAAGATATTCAAAGGCAGGTGGAGGGTGGGAAAGCTCCAAAATGGACAAAAAGGAAGTCTCTGGAGATGCCCTGGGCCAAAGATGCTGGTGTGGGAAGATGTGACAAGAAGTGGGGTGTTCTACATATGTGGTCAGGGGTACATTTGGCTTTCCATAATTGGTCCCGCATTGGAAACAGAGTCAAAACTTAGGGAAGCTGACGATAGTTACCCATGATGGCCATTAGGTGCAGATCGTTAAAGGAGTATTGTTCAGCTTCCCACAACAGTGGCTAGAAATAGTGATCTAACTCTTGTAAGCCTGACTTATAAATTGCAGACTGTTCCTTGCAGGTAATGGGTTGCTTTCCTGGGCTGGGTGTTGCAGACCATCCGTCAGAGTTTTATTCTTTCACATGTCTGGTCATTGTCTCTTTGAACATTTTGTCTATTACTTCAAACAGAAAAATAGCAGGTCATATTCTGTGGACATTCTTTAAATGCCATTGAGGGTTCAGTGAGGCGCTCCCATGACTGGCACAGAAGGGGGGACCAACCAGTCCAACTCACCACCGTCATGTGGAATAGGTGTCCACACATGTGTTCTTAGACATGCATGTATATGTTGAATATATGCATACATGTTGGGTAATATTCAATTTACCTTATTCATCTGAGCTATTCGAGAAAGTATTGCTTTTGTGTGTTTGGGAAAGTATTTTGTGTGTGTGTTTGATGGCAGAGGGCACTGGGGACTGAAACTTGGGCCTTAGCACTAAGATACAGTCCCAGTATTTTTTAATTTTTTTTTTCAGACAGGGTGTCCCTAAGTGGTTCAGGAAAAGTTGCAATATGACATGGGTAGCAACATGATATTCAGTACAGTACTGACTAGTCTTCATTTTATTCATCTCTAAAATGCGAATAGTAATGAGTAATAAATAATGTTAATAATTGCATCTTAAGTATAATAAAGGGTTCACCTCAGAGAACAAATTAAGCACTTTTAATCCAAATTGTACTCACAAGAATATTTTATGTATTAAATTTACTGTACTTTGATCTTTTTCCATTTCTAACTTGAATACCAACTTGCCCTATAATAGTGTAAGTGATATTCTCTTGGTCCTCTTGGTATGTTTATCTTACTTTAATTTATGTTGAATTTAATGTAATCACAATAAGACTATTCTTATTTCTGATTTCAAAGCACACATAGAATAGCTTTGATTTTTAGCAACCCCGGGTGCTAGTCACCCACATAGATAGTTCTTCTTCAGAATGGCTGGTTTCCTCTCTATTATTTCACTTTGGATATCATTTCCAGCCTGTACCACAACTCATCAAATTTCTTCCTATATTTATTGACTAATAGAGCTGCACTCTAGAGTTAATTTATCTTCCACAATTTTATGTAATGCAAGAAACATTAAAAAGTTGAAGCCCACTATAATACCTTATTTACATATAGTTATAAACTGTAACCTAATCCATCAGAAAGTCAGCAGGTCGTAGTAATTAATACACAGAGTTTGGTATTAAGCAGATTTGAATTTTCCTTTTGCTCTTCATTCTTTACTACGACCTTGAGACTGTTACCTACTTAACTGATTTAGTCTCAGTTTTTTAAATCTCTGAAATGGAGGATAATAATAGCTTTGCTTGGCTAATGTCATTAGAGGTGTCTAGTTAGAGTAACAAAAGCTGTACCATTTCCTCTGTAATTACATGATGTAGTTGCACTGAGAAAAAGGTTACCGTCTCTTCCCCATCAATTAAGACCATCGGTCACACTTGATGAATTCGGCCCATGTCCATGCACTCGGCAGCTAGTCTGCTCACAAAGGAGGCACCTACCATATTCCGAGGGGCTATGCTTCATTCACAATAGGAAAATAAGTCAGTCTGTTGACTGAGGGCGCCTGAGTGCGCTGCTATCCGATCAAGTGCTCACTACCACCCAACAGAGGACTGGTCTCTGGGAGCCTAAGAACAGTATTGCTCTTTCTATTACTACTACTTCTAAAGCTAGAATTAGATTCAAATCATTTTTTTCGATTTAAAAATGACTGCATCTGATAAGACTTATTTTACTTCCTATGTTATATGCTTCTCTACTCTAAAAATGCAATGAGCATGTATTACTTTTATATATTAAAATTACATTAAAGAAAAAAGGGAAAATGGCATCGCATTGAGCTTTATGACACGAATTCCTTATACCAAATTGCTATTGAACAAAACAGAGTTTCACTGTACCAGGACTGACCCCTTTATCCTGAAATAGGAAAGGGGAAGAAAACTGACCCAAAATGAGCTTGAGAATCACAGGTGTAAAGCAGAGCTTTGGTCAAACAAAGTTATTCATGAAGCAAAATACCACACACACCCCCAACTCATTTCATTTTTCCTTATCATAAACTAATTCAAGTACTCTGTCTTCCTCATACACTCTCCCTCGTGGACATTTTCTTAGGGAGATGTTAGAAACCTTTCGTTGCTATTCATTAATCAAGGAAAATTCATTCTCCACCTATCTGTGCTGCTTTCCCAACATGGCTTAATTCTGATTTAGTTTCAATGTCATAAGGATTGACTGACATCAACACTCTAAGCTGTTTCTCAGCTCAAAACAACCCCCTTCATTGTAGAACTTCCACTGTCCTCTGTCCACTCTTCCCCTTCATAGGTGACTGGAACAGTAGTCAAATTTCCTCTCCTAGGACTTGATACTGGTTTACAGAAAGCCACATCATTTGTTCGTGTGATTAGAACCGAGGTGTTATAAACTCTGGGGTCAGTGAGTGGGATGGTGCAGTCCCCTCTGGAGAGAGAGAGACAGAGAGAGAGACAGAGAGACAGAGAGAGAGACAGAGAGACAGAGAAGGAGAGAGAGGCAGCCTGCTCTCTGGGTTCGTGATACCCTCGGCAGTCCCAGAAGCCAGACTTTCCTCTCTGAAATCTGTTACTCATCTTTTATGGTCTCTTTGTTCTTCTCTTCCTCCTTTTTGCTCAAGGTAACCTTACTCGCGAGTGTTAAAATTCTTTCATTTGCTCTTCAATTGTTCTTGGTTCCTACTTCCTCTGTACCGTAATACTTAACTTGTGCTTTCTTTCCTTGGGAAAATTCCCTAAAGGGATTGAGTCATAAAAGCCTCTCATATACCCTTAACAATCAGCCCACTTCCGTGATCAGTTTCCCAGGACCAAACTGGGAAGTGCAGTTTGATCCAGTAAGAACTTCCAGAAGATGTCTTCTCAGTTCAGGAACCTAAAGAAAGTTACGAGAGATGCTTTTCCCCTGAGTGTTGAGCGTATGTGTTGATTTTCCTAAGAGGAAGCCAGTTGAGGTCGACGTATAACTGCAACTCTTAATGCCCTTCCCCCAATGTCCTTTTTAGAATTCCCAGAGAGACATGCAGAAATCTGCACAAGGACCCCGACTACATGTGAGACAAGTCCATCTGCTCCACTCAGCAAGGGGTCACTCCAAATGGCTTCGCTCAAGCCCGTCTCTCCCCTCCCCCACTCAAGGCCCACTGGGCAGGTCGCACCTGTCAACAAGCGGGATGCTGAGAGGCAGCAGATTCCTTGCTGGCGTCACTTTCTGCCTCTGGAGCTAAGACTTTTCACCTATAAAATTAGAAGTTTGCGTTAACTATTCTCTGTGGATGCTCTCCTTTTCAAAATTCCAAGAAATTTTTCCCACAGAAGCAGTCAACTAAGGGAAATAAATTATGTACTACAGTTGTAAGAAACAGGGAAAATATTACGTGAGGTATGGTGGCACATGCCTGTAATCCCAGTACTTGGGAAGCTGAGGCAGGAGGATGGCCATGAGTTCAAGCCCAGACTGGGTTACACAGTGAGTTCAAAACTAGCCTGACGTATAGAGAGAGACCCTGTCCCTGTCTCTAAAAATAATTAATTAAAAGAAAAAAGAAAGAAGAAAGAGAGAAAGAATTACAGGGAAAATCTGGATCATAGCATGCTTTTGAAGTATAGTTATCATTATTTTTCAGGTCATAAATTAGAAAATGAGTTTAATTTAGTGACCATAGTGGCACACTGTGGATGAACACTTTACTTGTACAGATTCGAGTCTGAAATCTAAATGGAGTATTTCCTTTCTCTGTAAAATTGAGCATATTATTCACCTCTGTTGCCATACACATCTGAGAAATAGGACAAACAGCACTCTTCTTGAGCTAGCATGTGTAAAGCACTTAGCGGAGTGCATGAAGGGTATGAATACATCATATAATACTTATTTTAATAGTGATATGTTTTAGTTTATTAAAACTCCAAATACTGAACTATTTTTCTAAGACTCCCAGCATACCGGAGCCGGCCAAGTGTTTACACCCCGTCGCCCGCAGGATGGCGAGCTGCTGCATAACGGGTGGAGGAAGGAAGCCCACTCCTGAAAGACTCTTCTGTACCTCTCCTCTCCTTGCTACTCTCTTATTCAGAAGAAGGAAATGAAAGCATTGGAAAGTCGAAGAGAAAATAATAGTTTTTTTTTTCATTCATCAGTTTACATATGCAGCATTCTTTCAAAATTAAAGTAAAAGTCAGCGATTGATTTCTAGTGACCACATGGCAGAAATAGTGTTCTTTGTTCATGAAGAAAATAAATGTTCTTCCTGGCAAGATCATGTCCATCTCTCTGGATTGGTTTTCTATTAACTCCTTATGGTTTCCTATGAAATAAGATTTTAATGGTGAAATCTACATTAAAATTTTTATTTCCCTGGTAATTTTTATGATCTGTTGAAAGCAAAATACTCACTCTTCTTAAAATTACTTTAAAAGATCATTGTTTTCATTGAGATCCAGAGAGCAAAACAGAAACCACTCTAGATTTCCTCAATAGAAGGAATCGCTGTCAGGAACTGGTTATTAGGTGATAAACGTTTTAAAACCTAATTAGAGGGTAGTGAGTCAGTCCGCAGACTAGCAGGAGCAGAAAGCTACTGCCTGCTAGGGCTGGAGGGCCATCAGGAATAAGCGGATCCCAAGAGGCAGACCCACCCCTGAACCAGGGCCACAGCAAAGGTTGTCTCCAGTGAGCTAAAGCTCCAGAGGAGATTTGGTTGCTGCAGGGCAGGCCACCAGAAACTGAGGAGGAAGGGAGGAAGCCTCCCTGCCTTCACTCTACAGTCTTCTCCCAGGTTCTTCCCCAGCCAAATCTACAATTCTAGAATCAGTTGGTTCTCTGAGTAAAATAGACAGCATAGTGAAAGGGCTAGCTTGATCACCGACTGATCATTCCTTGTGAGATGTCAGTTTAATTTGAGCAGATTAGTAAACCCGGCTGTGTCTGTGGGTGATTGACAGGTAAACCGGCAACCAACAGAGGAGGAGGAAGAGCTGCCCTGGACGTGGGTGGCACCAACCAACAGGCTCTGAACCTGGATGGCATAAACAGGGAAAAAGAGAGTCTTGTCCTGCTTTGTCTCTTAAGCGTCTTTGCCAGGGTCTTTGGATGCTGGTTTCCAGGTCCTTCAGCTTCCCGTCCAGACCTTATTCAGTGAACTCCCGGACTTTGATCTTCGACTGGATCCTCCTGCTCTCCGGAGCGCAGAGGCCCACTCTGCATTCTTCCAGCTCTGATCTGGCAGATGGCCACTGGGACTCTTCTGCTTCTGGTTCTGTGAGCCTCCCTGGTAATTGCTCTGTATAATCGTGTTTATATAACAGATATATGACATCACGTTATGTTAAATCTCTTCCTCTAGTGAACCCTCGCCAGCAGCTAAGAGCAGAGCTGAGAACAAGGTTCGACAGAGCTTGTGTGTCCCCAGAGAACATAGACTGGGCCCGATTTCCGAGCATACACCTCCCGCCATCTCAGAGCCGCATATGAGAGTGTGCTTCACATCTACCATCTTTGCGCGAATCGGTGAACAATTTAACTGTGTCGCCCATCTCACGGACTCTGATCACTGCCTCTCGACCACTTCTGTCTCCACAGCCCTCGGCCACCAGCTCCCACGGCAGCAGTGAGCCCTGCTCCTACCTGCCACCTGGAGTAACCATCAGTGCAAAACCTTCGAGCCAAGGAAGGCATCACGGGAGGTTGCAACCGGCACATAAATTTGTCTCTTCCTCCCACTCATGGATGATCCTGAGGTGCTGCTGTGTCTAAGCCCTAAAAGAAAATGATCTCATGATGTCAAACAACAACTTGCCCTAGATAGCAAATCATGGTGTCCTTGGTGACACACCATCCTGTGTCCCTCTTTTTCTTGCCTCTTCCTCTCTTCTGCTTCCCAAGATGGCTTCTCTCATTAAACCACAGCACATAGATTTCAGCCTCAGTTTGTTTCCTGGGGAAGCCCAGGCGGAGGAACTCATAAAATTACAAGAAGATGAGGAGTTAGAAGTCAAGAGCTAACTCTTGAACCAGCTGTGTGCCCTTCCAGATGTCTTCCAGTCACTTGGGGTCTAACTTTTATTTGTTTACTGAGGAATGCTTACTGAATGGCATCCTGAGTCAATCGTGGTGATAGGCTACAAATTTGAAAATAAAGTGGTCTTGGCTCTCAAGGACTTTCTATATTAAGGAATGACAGAGAGAGAAATGAATAATAATGTCCTCATCTGCAAGGGAAGAATGTCCTCCACATCTCACGATGTCATGCTTAAGAACTCAGAAATGGGACATTTCATGCCTCAAATCATTACCCTCAAAGGTATGAAATCTTCATTCTGAAAAGTGTCATATAGACTAATTTAGCTTGAAATCTCAGTAAATGTGCCTAACATATATTTTCCCTTACCATTTAAAAGTGAAATAGTTCATATTATCAGAGTAAGTTTTATACATGCATGAAAATACCACAATGAAATCTGATATTCTGTGTAATTTAATATTCACTAATGAAAATGTGCAAACAAAGACGAGAAAGTTCTAAATTATATCTAAAACAACTACCCTTGGCAATTTATCCTAAGTAAATCATCAAAGATGTGTACAAAAATTGGGAGACACATTTTTACAAAGAAGAGCACTGTGAAAATAAAAGATATTGGAAACAATACAAATGTCCCATACAGGCTAAATACATTGTTAACACATTTGTGATGGGATACTAATTAGTCTCTAAATTTAATATAAATTTTTGTGACATAGAAAGAACGTGGGGAAAAATAAAAAGAATGTGGGACAGATTTTAAGTGGAAAAAATTCACATTTTTAAAACCAGAATATTGCATCTATAAAACATTACGTATATGTATATAAATCTAGAAGAAAATGTTAGCATTAGTTGTCTTTGGATGGTAGTTTATCATGAATATATATTTTTCCTCTATTAAAATTTATTTTGGGGCATAAAGTCACTGCAAAATTTAAACAAGGAAACTGAAGTGTTGTAGGAGTCCGTTTGCCCCCTCAAGTACCACATAATTCTCTTTATCACATGCTTTATTCTTTTGATTCACTTTAAAATACCAGTGATTTTAATATTAACAGATAACCAAGTAAATAAACAAAAGAGAAAGTCCCTTCTCTATTTCTTCACATTAAAACTCCATTTTTTTACGGGAGGGATGTTTACTGTTTAATGATTTTGATGACCCTTGGAGCTCACTGAGTTGGGATTCACCCTAAATAGCAAATCCACCTGGAGCATAAGTTGGAAACTAACTAATACAGTACAGAGAACACATTTGGGAATCAGTGACTCCTGCTTTCACATCCTAGCGTTTCTTCTACTAGCTATGTGAACTGGCACCTCAGTTTCTCTAATGAAAAATGGAAATAATAAGGCCTGGTAAGCATTAGTGAAGCTGAGGCAGAATGGTTTCTGGAAAGACCCGGCACAGGGCTTGGATGGAGAGATTCTGTCTTCCCTCTCCGACCACCCCAGAGTCTACACAGAAAGAGCCAGAAATAAAAAGGAAGGAAAACCGTGCATCTGAGTCATCCTACTTTTCTAGAATCCTCTTTTTTAACATTTTCAAATATGAAGGAAGTGAGTTTTTTTTAAAAAAGAAGCACCTAAAACATCAGTAGAGGGTTGAAATATCTTTATATCCACAGATACTATAATTAACCCAAATTTATTTCAGAGTGGTTCCAATTTAAAACAAATCTTTGTTTTACTTTTTACAAATTGGATCGGATTATTCATATATTTTTTTACTTAGGAAGGTCATGCTACCTTTTATAAGAGCAATTTTACTGTGATGTGCCTTTTGTGTCAGCAAATTCATTTTCAGAATTTTTAATACAGCTGCTAAAATATGCAGTTAAATTGCTCTCTCCACTTTGATGCATCAAATTCTACCAGAATGAATCTCTTCGCTTAAAAATTAAATCTCTTTCCTGTCATGTTCAGATCATTAAGCTATATAGAATATTTTTTAAAGGAAAAAAGAAAGCTGTTTTTCAATAAGAGTTCACAATGCCTCAGAGAAAGGAAGTTGTTCTTATCGTAATTTCTTATGTAAATTGGCCACTTACCCAGAGAAAAACAAGCAATTGGGTGAGCATCAGAACAGACATCTATACCATACAGACACACTGCATCCTAAGTCTGGCTTAGAACCGTGCTGCGAGAGGAATTTTGGCCTCTGGTTGGGGGAACCCTGTCTGCAGAGCTGGGAGGAGAGACAGGGACCAGAGGTCAGCGAGGAAAGCAAAACAAAGGTCACTCTTGAGTTGGTCACCTTATTCCTTTCCGGAAACAGCTGACATCTAATGAGTGAGCAACACGGCCCGACGTTTCTCCAAAACAAACAGACGAACAGAAACCATGCTAAGAATAGCAGCGTCACAGAGATGGGTGCCCAGTGCCGGTCTTCTAACTCACTAACACCCCAAGATCCTTCAGACGGGCTCCGGGGTGGGGCGGATCACCATGCAGAGAGAAGCAGAATTTGCTGTGGCAGCTGGTCCCAGTCCCTTGGGACACTGACCACATTTTCTTCTCGATATTTAAGAGAATCACACATTTTTGGAGCGAATTTCCTATTGACCTGTGTAAAGATTGTTTTTCTTGTGGAAGGAGTATTTCGGAACACCCAAGTTCCTAAGCATCAGTCTCATCTCTAGTCTCAATGAGAAGTTTCAAAGAGCCTTAAGAAAGAAATCCGGTGTTAGAATTCCGCCAGACAGAAGGTAACGGAAAGAAAGCTATCCGAGAGCGGAAAGACTCTCGCTTCTCCAGAATACCAGTGGTTTCATGGTTTTTGACCTGGGGAAAAGCAAAAGCAAGTAAGAGAGGGTAGAAAAGAGCGACAGGACTGGCTGCTGGACACAATTATATATCACGCGGAGCAAGCAGGGAGCGATGGAGGGTGCAGGGACAGAGAAGAGTAGCAGGGCTGTGGGTCAGGATGCGACGAGCCAGCAGCTCTCCATCACACCCAGAGAGGAAAGGGCAAAGCGCCATCTGCGCCACACGGACACGGGGATGGTGTGTCTCCACCAGGGGCGCAGGCAGCATCGGCTCCGACCACACGGGGCCTTTATAAATGGTGGGGACACACACAAGGCAGGGCAGGGCACGGAAACTGGAGCGACCCCCACCCCTGTTCAGATGGGCGGACAGGGCACTTCGTGGTCGGCTGAAGAGAAGAAGGGGGTCAAGGGGACAGGACAGAGAGCACCCGTCTCTCCGTGAGACGCCTGATGTGGGCTCGCTCAGGGTCTGCCCATTCCGTGGCACGTTCACAGTGCTCTTCAGAAAAGCTGCTTGTGTCCTCGCGATCTTACTCATTACCTGCAACTTCCTATTTTACCCCTTTGGCTTCTGATGTGCACCTGGCAGCACCACGCTTTGGGCAACTCTGGCGCCACAAGTCAGAGACCTCAGCATCGCTGCAGGCTCAGGTGGGGATGGGCGCAGTCCTTGCCACCACACCTGCCTTCCTCTCAGCCCCTCTGGCGGGAGAACTGGGCAGCGGGTGGTCTGGATGGTGTCCTTAAACCCTTGGACCGGGACAGCCACCATTCATTTCTCAGTCGATCAGTGGGGACTCTAAGACATCTCTCAGATCTACTTGCTATTCTCCTCTGCTACACAGCCCAGGCCCCACATTGTCTTATCTTTATTAGTTCAGCGGCCTCCTGTCTCTTCTCGCTTCCTTCAGATTTGCACAGCACTCATACAAATCTGTTTTATGCAATACAGTGAGATAATTTTCCTGAAATAAAACCTGACCACATCTTTGCTCTGCCAAAAATTCATCCGTGGCTTCCCTTGCTGTCAGGATAGTCTAGGTACCTTGTCAGTCCTTACCCGTCTGTTCTGACCCCCCGTGTCCTCCTTCAGCATCCTCAATCTCTCTCACTCCAACACTGCAGCCACAGAAAACTCCCAGCAGGGCTCTGGACACATCTGGAAATCTCTAGCTTTTGTACCTATCAGATCTTTCTCCTTCCTTTCACCGCTCATCTCCTACATGCAGCTGGTTAAATTCTACTTATCCTCTTGACTTCTGGAAAGCCTTTTTCACTCCCACAAAATTAGGCCAGGCAGCCCCTTCTACGTAGTCACAACATTTTTCTTAACTCCCTTCTGACTCTTCGCTGCCTGTACAATGAAGAGTCCGTTATATAGGTAGGTCCCCGTGCATCTCTAATCCCTGCATCCAGCAGAGTCTGGCATGAGCCAGGAAATTCAGACATTCTTTTTGTGGAAGAAGCAAAGAATAGAGGGGAAAGAGAACCGGCTGGCCCTCTTGATTATATGACAGGAAGGGACTGGGCTGCTTAAGTTGACTTCCTTCTTATTACAAAAAAACAAAGCTGGAGCCACCGTACCTCCAAACAGACATAGCCAAGTTGTGCCTCCTTCACACTGTTGCCCACAGTGAGTGGTTTCCAACATGAAAGCAGACACCTTGTCACATGTCTGCCCTCACCCAGAGGGTGGCACACAGCACGCTCACTGTCACCTGAAAGACACTGTCCCAGTAATTCAGGTATCTGAGGGGAAGAAGTGGGGGCTGCCTTTGTGACTGCGTGCTCACTCGCTTCCCTGGAGGTATCAGCTAATGACAAATTCTGACACACATGTGACACAGTTTTAGGAATATGTTGCTGAATACTCTGTGTGTGTGTGTGTGTGTGTGTGTGTGAGAGAGAGAGAGAGAGAGAAAATAGAGAGACTTGAGGATTTCACTTTCTACCACAGAAAGTCGACAGGGAAATGCATAAACAAGAATAGACAAGAATTCAGGTGTGCAGGTGAATAATTCCTGTGTCTCCTTTCAAACTGCAGTGACAGAAACCAGAAAAGGGCCCCCAGCTCACTGAAAAGCCCCTGGGAACCACAGAGAAAAACGTGTCACTGGTGCCTTCCTCCTCCTCTTCTCTCACAGAGCAAATGCCATCTGAGAATAACCCATCCACACTCAATGATGATGTGTGGAAATCTTGCATTTGAAGTGGAATTCATTTATTTGACATCCAGTAAATATTTACTGAGTGCCTACCATATGGTGGGTATTATTTTAGGTACTTATGGAATAGCAATAAAAAGATACATAAAACACTTATCTAAATGGAATTCAAATCTTAGTGTGATAGCTAGCATGTCAGATGGAAATAAGTGATAGAAAAGGCAAAAGGGAGGATATAAAATATTGAAGAAAAAGAAGGTTGCGATTTTGGAAAAAATAGTCTGATAGTGTCTGAATTTATACTGACAGCTATAAAAGATTGCCATAGACAAAATAACATTGATTTCTTATAGTAACAGAGATTAGAGTCTAAGGTCAAAACCTTGGAGCTCTTTGTGTCTCTGAGGAATAATGTTCTAGTTCATAGACTGCACATTCTCCCCGGGACTTTGCACGGTGGAAAGGATGCGAGCTCTTTCTAAGGTCCCTTTACTAAAGGCATCGTCTTAGTCGCTTTCACACCGTTGGAACACAAAGCCCAAAACCCACAACCTAAATGAGGAAAAGTTCATCTTGGCTCCCCACTGCAGTCCATAGTTCACAGGCCCCAACACAGGATGGGGTGAAGGAGGTGCCTGGTCCAGGAAAGCTGCTCACATCATGGTGGCCAGGAAGCAGGCAGCCCTGGGGTGGGGGCAGGCGGAAGACACCTTACCAGGCCACGCCCCCAGTGAGGCCCCTCTTCCAACCAGGCCCTACCTGTCAACATTAACCAGGTTTAGCACCCTCTTGATCCAGTCACTTTCTACACACTCCACCTCAAGCACGTAAGGCTTGGGGGTTCACCTAGATCTAAACCATGACAAGTATTTATCCCATTTCTGAGGGCTCTGCACCCTTGCAATCTAATCGCCTCCCACGACTTCACCTCTAAATACCATCACACACAGGGATTAGCATTTTGACATATGAGCTCGAGGGAGACACAACACAAACATTCAGTCTGTCTCAAAAGAACTTACTGAGAAGGGGATATTCGTCGCTCACCATTTTCAGTCGCCATTTCTTGAAGCTTCTGTCACTATTTCTCCAAATATTTTTTCTTCATCATTCCTTTTGCCCACTCTGGGACACCAGTTACTTATATATTAGATACTTTAAACATCACGTTCCTCTCTGTTTATCAGATTGAATCACTTCAGTTAATCTTTCTTCAAGTTCATTGACACAGTCCTCCTTTTCCATTCTACTGTAAACTACTGATTTTCAAAATGTAAGACATTATGTTTTTGCACTCCAGAATTGTGGGAATATTTTGTGTGTGTGTGTTCATAATTTCTGTTTCTCTGCTGATATTTTCTTCTTATTCATCTTTCACACCTTCCCCTTGCCAGCCTTGCATATATTTACAGCAGCTGATTTGACATCTCTGCCTACTAATTGAAACATCTGGGTCATCTTGGTAACAGTCTCGATGAAATGCTTTTCCTTTCAGAAAAAGTCACATTTTCCTGTTTTTTCAAATATCCAATAATTTGGGGTTGCAACCTGGACGTTAAGAATGATATGCTCTAGAGGTTCTGAAATGATTGCCAAAAAGAATCCCGATTGGTTTTTGGCAGACATTTCCCTTGGGCTGTGTGTACACTGTGAATTCATCTCCACTGCAGGTCAAATCTCAGTGAGAGTCTTTTAGAGTTTGCTGGGATGCTGGCAAGATGCCCGATGCTTGCATATGTTTCAGGCGCCTATTTAGAGATTTTGACAGTTTGTTCATAGAATTCTGACATCTCCTCCTCTGGCTATGTTGTTGCTGTTGTTCTGGGATTTCCCAGAGTGACTGTGGTTGCCCCCAAACCAGTGAGACCATGAACTTCACATCAGAGCTTCACTTAACTCTTACCCTCAGATTCAAACCTGGAAAAAGTGGAAATTCATCCCGTGCTTTTCTTCTTCCAAATACTACCTCCCCCTAGTACCTGGCCACTAGTGGTCACTTTCCAGTGCCTCCAAGCAGTGTGGGTGTGTGTGTGTGTGTGTGTGTGTGTGTGTGTGTGTTCTATTCAATATTTTACTTTTTATCTACAGTAAGAAAGGATCTACTGTGCAGGTTCTACAGTATCCAAAAGGAGCTACTGATCACAGGTGACAGCACACCCCCTGAGAAAGTGACTGCAGCAAGCAGCTAGAGGAAGAAAGAGTTAGCCATATCAACGTCTGTGTAGAGAGCATTCCTGGAAGACGGGACTGGGCACGTGAGGACAGACCTCGGCAGGCCTTACTTGATGCATCTGAGGAGTGACACAAAGGTCAGGGTGGTTAGAATGGAGGAAAGGGTGGGGAAAGATAATATGTGATTAGAGAGATAACCGAGAATCCGGTTGCTTTAGGCCATCACGCCACTAAAAGGACTCTGGATTTTATTTTCACTTAGCCATAGGAAAGTTTTAAACAACCTTTGTCTTTCCGCAAAATGTCTAAGACTAGGAGGGCAAAGTACGGAAATAAAGATACCATTCAGAAGGCTCCTGCAAAATCTAGGCACAGTAGCCTTTGTTTGGACCACACGGGCAATGCTACAGATGGTGAAATGGAGTTTGCATGTCCTTGAGGTCAGAGCCCAAAGGTTTTGCCCAGAAATCGGAATTGAGGTGTGATGTAAAGGGAGAATTCCAAGGTTTTCAGCTTGAGAAACAAAAATTGAGTAGGGTTTGAGACATTCAGGTTTGATACATTTGGTAGACATTCTAGTGGGATCATCAAAGAGGAAATTGGATTTAAAACTAGAGATAAGGGGAGAGGTTAAGGCTGTAGATATAAATTAGTAAATTATTTTTCAGAGAATAGTATTCAAAGTCAAGAGAAGAGATGAAACCACCAAGAATCTGGTCTCACTATAAAAGAGGAAACTTCCAAGGATGTTGTTCTAAGAATGATGTGATAAGAGGCCACAGAAAGGTGAGAAACCCCATAAAGAAACGGGGGTGATGCCAGGGTGGTAGGGTGATAAAAAGCAAGAGTGGAGCCTTAGAAGTCAAAGAAAGAGCACGCAGGTGTTATCGGAGCTCAGGGTTAGAAGTCAGGAATAGAGGTTAGGGTTAGTGTTAGGGTTAGCATTTGAGTTAGGGCTCAGGAGTTAGTGGTTAGCATTAGGGTCGGTTTAGGATTTGGGTTAGTATTAGGCTTAGGGGTTAGGGTGAGAGTTAGGCCAACAACTGGCCGCTTATTAGTGGTGTCATCAAAAGCAAATGACTCATCCCACTGAGTTTCAATCCCTGTATGTAAAGAATGAAAATATTAATTCCTACACTTAAGGAATTCTATAATTTGAATGAGATAATACACATATTAGTATTTGGAAGAATCTTACCTTTTAGTGGCTGATAAGAGAGAGAGTCACAGCAGAGGAAGAAGGCTACTATATCGAGAAAATGCCTCTTTATTAAATTGGGGTGCACGGAGTTCTAGCAAAAGGGCTCCATGCTGCTGAATAAAAGAGATAGAGTGAGGGTATGGTGGCGGCGAGGACCTGGGAGATCCTAAATGTAGCTTTTCGCATGCATTATAATTCTTTTCTCCAGCTGAGAAAATTCGTAGACTTTCTTGAATTCTCTTGGAAACCTGTGAAGGACTAAATTTTTCAAACCAGTAGAAACAGGGTTGAAACAGAGGTAGGCTATGAGACCATGGAAAATACCTAGCAACTGTTAATCTTTATAAAACACCTCGATGTGGTGGGGTCTCAAGATATAGTAGGTTTCCAGTTCTCCTATGTTTTCACTTTGCTTATTGTGTCCCCACCATCATTGAGAGAGGCTCTAGGTCAAGTGCAGGCTCTGGAACCTCCTGGGTAAGACAGCTCTGCTTCTTAATGTGTGACCTTGAGCAAGTTATTGAATAATAATGGATCCCAGTTTCTTTGTCTGCAAAATGGAAATAACAATAGTAGAATGTATTCACAAAGTATCTTTTAATGGAGATAGCCCTTACCAGAATTTGTAAAGGGTTAAATGGAGACTGTAGGAGAAGCTTTTAGGTAAGATTCTGGTACCGAGTAAACACTCATTATTTCCAACTATCATCATTCCTGACATCATATTTGCCAAACTGTTATGTAAAAAATTAACTCAGAACACAGCTGTGTGAATCAATCTAAAGAATGATGCATATAGAATTAATCAAATCATAAGTAACTAGAGAAATAATGTCTGAATAGGGTATGTCTGAATAAAGACTTGTTCTTGTTGAACCTGTTTTATTCAGCTTCCTTAGAAAATGAGGTTCATTTTCCATTCCTCATATATCATTTCAAGAAGTACTGAGCTCTGGCCTCAAAAATGTCACTCTAGTTCATGATGTGACATAATTCACTGAACTAAAGCAACTGTGGGAGACCCAGAGCAGGAACAACGCATCATCCAGACCATTTTATCTTCTCACCAAGGAGCACGCAGGGGAGAGTGTTTCTCTCTGAGCTCCTCAAGTTGTAGCTGAGAATAAAGGAAACTTGGAAGGAAGGAATGAAGGAAGGAAGGAAGGAAGGAAGGAAGGAAGGAAGGAAGGAAGGAGGGAGAGAAAGAAAGAAGAAAAGAAAGTGAGAGAAAGCAAACCCACTTGCTTCTCTCTGTATCAACTATTTGTACCCTGATGCAGACAGAACATTTAAAATGTAGATTTTGACGTCAGACAAATGTGGGTTTAGATCTCGGTCTCGTTGCTTGCTAATCGTGTGACCTTCCACAGTCTGTTTAACCACCGTGTGGGAGACCTCCGCAGTCCCTCGCAGCTCTACCCTTTTCTTCCGTAGGGCACAGCTTTTGTTGGGAAGCAGCGGCACACCCTGGAACTGCATTTGAGGGCTTTGATTAAGTCTAGAAAGGGCCATGTGAAAGAATTCTGGCTGAGAGACTTCGGGCACAATCGATAGATGTCATGGCCCATAAAATCACCCACAGAATCCAGTCTGCTGTCTCCCCACCTTCCCACTGTACATTGATGCCCAAGGCCACCCCAGCATCTGTGTGACAAAGAAGGTGGCACCTCTCTCAGCCTAAACCTCTAGATGATTGTGTAGCTCACACCCCACCTGTACGTGCCCACCACCAAAATCTTTTCCTGACATTGCACTCTGTAAGTATAAAAAATAAACTCTAATGGAAGCTGCCATTGAGATTCAGGTTTACCTGTTAGAGAATTTTGCTTTACCTTCTAATACACTCTCCAAGGCTGGCTTCTCTATCTGTAAAATCCAAGAATCGTATTAGCTACTCAAAGGTGTGCTAAGTAAATAACGTGAGCCAGATAAAGCACCCAGCACAGTGCCCAGAACCTCTTTAGTGCTCAAAAAATGTTAGCCACTGTGTCTCCTACAATAGAGCTTTCTTTTCCTACAATAGAGCTCTCGTTTCTGAAACTGATGTATAAACTTCATTACCACTAGTCACCGCTAGAATAAGTTGTCCCTAAACTGAGTCCAAATCCCACCATCACTGGTTTCTCCACAATTAAAAATATATGCTACTATTGTTGTTATCATTGTATAATTGGCTGAGTTCACCGTGACTATTGCATCAGTCGTCTCTCTTTCCACTGTACAGCCACACAGTAACAGTGAGTGTCTTTTTACAGCAATGTTAACCAATGTCATCCATCCTTAAGGAGAACTTTCTGTTTGTGAACAAAAGAAATGATAAGCTCCACAACCCTCCTGCGAGCAGTTATCCAAGACCAGCACACAGCCTTCGGCAAGTCCTCTGGGTTACATAAAAGGCAGTGCCACACAAGAAGTGCCACCTGAGACACTATTCTTCAGGACTTGTTACATGCCACCGGACTCTCCAGCAGGTGCCTGTCGCGCCTCAGGAGGGAGATGAGCCACCTTTTAGTCCCTGCCTGCTCTCGATGGCGTCCCGGGAGCTGTAGGTGCTGAAGCCCTGCGTCCTGCGGCCTGTGCTTCTCTGTTCCTGAAGTGACGGCAGACCCAGCATCACCCCGGGAGACCCTCAGCTCTCCACGATGTGGGCGAGCAGAAGAACAGAGCGCACCTGCTGCCCTGAGCTGCATACAGAGGTGACATTTGGGACACCATGTTGTCTTCCAGCCAGCTTTCCTCTGAAACTCTCCACAGGTGCCCAGTCAGACAGCTGGACTTACACACACTCTCCCACTACTACTCGACCTATTTTCTTATTCTTTCACTAAGAATGATAGGCAGCTCGAAGTGATGGTGATCAACATGATTGTTGTATTGTCATCACCTTAGAAGGAGCAACAGCAACCTTGCGGAGCATCTTCCACGTATCTAGAACTGATTGCTTCCCGTGCGTCACCTTAAAAATATCCCTGGCTGGTCTCCATCATGGATTATTACACCTATTTCAGACACGAGGATATGAGACTCCACATAGTTAAGTAGCTTGCTAATAAAGAATGGATCTAAAATGCAAGTCTAGCTCTGATACAAAACGGAATGTTTTCCTTTCAGCTGGCCACCTCTTAGCAGGCTGTATACCCTAATCTCTGCCTATTTTCTACCTACGAGAATAGGCTCTGCCTTTACCCAGCTAACTTGGCTGAGGCTCTGCATGAAACTGAACAGTTCTGTGTCGTTGTTGCGATGCTGAGCAACCCTGGGGACAGCATGAACTCCTGGCCAGCTTTTGGGTGTTGAGACTAGCTGCTGACCCGCGCTGGAGGAAAGCCATAGACAACCTGACAGCCTGTTGGCTTCTGCCTGAGCACGAGCCTCACACGCCCAACTCATGTGCCCCCTATTGGTCAGCAGATGTGATGACATACTTCCACAAATTTTGATAAAAATGTAATGAACAAATAGATATCCAAGGCTACAATTTCACGTAACAAAGCAATCAGTGAAGTCCTACATGCAAAAAAAAAAAAAAAAAAAAATTTCCTTGCTGTTTAAAGAAAACCCAAGTTACAGGTTGCTAACTCTTACAGATGGCTGGCTCCTCAGCCCAGAGAGAGTACGTGGGTTTTTTAACTCCAAATACACAGATCATGGTCAATTAATGATCATTTCAAAGTGGAGCTAAATAAAGCAGTGGAAAATGAAGGACGAAATAACGAAAGGGCCCCAGTTCTTTCAGTTATGTGACGGTAGACTGACAAATGCAACACCAGCTTGAACAATGTCTCTGAAGCCAGTAAACCACACCGTAAGTTATCTGCTGCCACTTGGGGTGCGCAGTGCGCTGGCTGCTCTAAGGACGGGGCGTGGCTCTGAGTCTCAGGGCCATGCAGAGATGAATGCTGTGGCGATCAAGAGTGAGATGAGGGCAGCAGGGTAAAAGGCAGGGAAGCCACAGGCTGCAACCAGGCCCGCCATGCTGCCACTGCCTGCCAGCCACACGGCCTTGAGCACACGACTCAGCCTCATACCCCTTAGTGTCCTGTCCCGGAAGAGGCAGCTCCTGATTACGTCTGCTCCAAGACTGATTCTTGAGGAACATCAGAGTGCAAATTGCTTCTGCCAGAACCCAGCACAGAGTGAGCACTCAAAGACTATTTCCAGACTGGCCCTTAACAGCCCCCCTCTCCCACATCCTTTCTGCCTCTGCTGTTCTGAGACTCACCCCATTTTTCCTGGTTGCTTTTCACCTGTTCTTCTGCCTGTTTCCAACCCCTAGACGACCCACCCGGGTCTCGGCTTGGCTTGCACAACACTGTCTGAGCTTTCCTTCTTGCTTCACATAATCTGTTCCAAAGCTTTTTAAAAATGAGTCCCCTCTCCCCAGGATCCCTCCTCCTCTCCCCTGCCAGGTGTCCGTCCGGGGCCCTGACATCCCTAGGCCCAGGCAGACACAAACCCTAATTCCATCTAACACTGCTACTTCCCAAGGTTCTGTTTCTTTATATTGCTCCCCTTCGTTTTGCTGTGTTGGATTTGCTCGGCGCGTATCGCTCCTCTCCGTGTGATAGGTGCCTTGATCAAGATCCTCTAACATGGCATTCACATGCCACTCTCCCTGCTCCATGACCCCAAGAGTGAGGTTTCCTGTGCCAAAGCACCCACTACCGGAGCAGCAGCGGACAGTCACAGGAATGGAGAGCTACTCATCTTTTATTCCTTCAGCTGATCAAAGGGCTATTGGAGGATTTTTTTTTCTTTCTAGACAACTTTTCTATACTAACTAACTCTTAGGAGGCTGCTCCTATTTTTCTGGCCCCAGTTTATCCGCATTCTTGGTACCTCCCTGTAACTCAAGAAGTCCCTCCTGAAGAGGAACTCAGCTCCCTATTAAGTACTTAGAGTTATTTGAGACTCAGAACTTCTCAGGCACGGAGTGAAGAAATGCATTGTTATGCAATGTCATTCTGTTCCCACCTAACAACAAGGCCAGTGCTATTGACTTGCAAAACAAAGTCTGTCTTCATTCTCAAGCAGAAAATTGTCTCTGGATTTCCTATATGAAAGATGCTTTGTGTAATTAGAAGACAGAAGGAGAGTGAATAGAAATTCAAAATGCATTCTCTTCTGCTACGTATCTTATTTTATTCAGAGTATAATTAAAGGAAGGACTTGGCACTTATCTTTGAGAGAGGGTATGGAACTCGTCAATGAATTTTGAACATTCATCCACCGAGATCTGTGTCTGAATGAACAGTCTCATTAAGATTTTGTTCATGCACATCGAAAGTAGCCTAAAAAAGCCCAATATCCAAGTTTATACCTAGCATACATCTTTCCTCTTTGGCCTCAAATGCAATTCAAACACCTTCACACACTGCCCTAAAACAAGGAGCCCAAGGTATTCAAAAGGAAAATGGTTGCATTATGAACAGTTTTAAAATGTGAACAGTAGGGTGCAAGAGACTTCTGAGTGTATTATTTCCCTGTATGACAGTCTGATAGTGACAAGCCGTCTCTCGAATTTCCACGGGATCTTGGTCAGGAGATAACGCAGGCTCACCTTGCAGAGTACAGAGTAGGGAGGAGAGAGTAAATGCGTGCTTAGTACATGTTGGGTCCAAGTCGGAAGTGCTTCCCAACTGGCCGGGTGAAAGGCGGGGGATTGTCCTTCTTCCCTACCCTCCCCCGCCATAATCTTTATCTCCAGATCCCACAGGTCCATCCTGCTCAGAGGGAGGAATGAGAACCCCAGAAGTGGCCCAGAGCAGCGGTGGAATTTACAATCCCCAAGCCACAGAGAGACGGGTGAGCAGGGAACCAGGCCGGGCAGGTTGTCTACCTGGCAAAACACATGCTTGCACAAGAGTCAGGAAAGCGAACGAGGTGAGAGTTGGCAATTCTAGGAACTTGTACGATTGTGTGACCTTTAACACAAAAAAGGGAGCGAAGACTGTGAATCGTTCATGACGGATTTTAATTTCTCGCATCTCTATACTGGCAAATCCTTCAATCATGCACAAAACAAATCTACAGCTGGGACATCTTCGAATCAAAGCAGCTTTCTCTCGTCTATTGCACCTTGAGAGTTTCGGTCTATTGGTCCAACTTTGTAACTTTCTGGTAGCTGTCAATTGCCCAGATGCCAGGACATATCTCAAGAAAGAGGGGGAAGAGGAACGGGCGAATTATCAAGCGGATCCGTGGAATCCTGGCCAGACGGTGCTATGGAAGAATGTTCCACCACTGAGTCTCAAGTTCCACAGTTAAAACGGCTCCTTCCTCGGAACTTCATGCTCTGTTGATGCTTCCTCGTTGTCACAGTAGGTGCTCAGTAACCTCTCACGGCCAGTTCCTTTACTACAGACACGTTAGTCATTATTTACTCCTTGTGGGCGGATTTCGCTTGGCCACGAATCATTTTCATTGCTGTCTTAGTACCCCTACACAAGGTTTCGTTTCTCCACTCCTTAAATCTAACTTTGGCTCTGTAATTTGCTTTGCTTAAAGGTTCATTTAAGGGGTGAAACAAGAACTTCCTCGGTACCGCCCATCTCCTTGTGTTGCCCCGAGACCACCTGTGAAGGTCAGGCGAGGCCCCGATGGATCAGACAGAAAATGGAGTACAAACGAGTCACTCGATCTGAGGCCCGCGGCCCATCCAGCCTGACAACTGAGAGACCCACGGAGACTCCCCCAGGCCAGCTTGCGTCAGCCGCCCCTCCAGCTGCCTCCAGAACTGACCGGACATTGGACAGACTTGTGAGCCATAACATAGTAGCTTTATTTAAGTCACTACAGGCTGGAGTCGTTTGTTCCACAGCAGGTAGCTTGTATAGCTTGACAGCCCCTCCAATCTATTTACTATACTCATTTATATATTGCTGCCTGCCTCTAAATATAAAAAAATTTCATTTATAACTAGAATTCATGGAACACAATAATTATAAAATAGAAACAAAGAATTGGAGCGAGGTAAAAAATAAAAACAAGAGAAATTTTAAGACCAAATGAAGAAGGGCACAAATATTTTGGTTACTCAGGGCTATGCAACTGGTAGACTTGACTTTAACTGTGTCTTGAAGATCCCCTAGCAGCCAAACAAAAAGCAAGTTACATATATTTCAACATCAGAAAAATGTTAAACATATAAGTTCCTTAGGAGAAATAGTGTTTCTTGTACTGGATTCTGAAAGACATTTAAAAAATATACAGATTCTTCTTCCAGGATACAGAAGTGACATAAAAGACAGTATTTCCCCAAGCCAGTCTAACAGCTAGTTTTAATATGTAGTAACCTTCTCCGAGGGTATAGCCAGAATTTCATGAAGGATTAACAAGACTCAATCTTGTTTCAATCTTTTAAGACTCCTAGCCTGTGTTCATGGATGCGGCATGAATAGCATTTGGAACAGCATGAATCACATTTAGTGTGGTGAAAGAAACGTGGAAGTTGTCAGAATCAAAATGGAGGTGCTTGTGTCAACTCTAAGACATTTAAATAAGACAATTAAATAAAGCCGAGAAGCTACTTAGAGAATGGGTTCTTATGCGTGACTGCCTGATGGTAACTGTCACAAAAGAGTCACGGAATCATAACCTCGTACCAAGATTCATAGAATCATAAGCCCGTGCCGAAGGGTTTCTCCAAAGACACCTGCCGACAACTTTCTGGCTCATCCTTGGACTGACACCACCCTTGTTACTAATCATGGTGATCAAGGATTATTATTTCAAAATATCGAACACAATCCTCCTCTAAAAGCTTCCCCTTGCCTCCAGCTCTCTGAACAGGCCTGTAGTTTACATCTAGTACCTTGCTTTGCATTCCCATCGCTACACTTGCCAATTCTCAAATCAATACCGTCATTCTTTAGCAAATCTCTCTGACTGATTTTTTTTCAGATTGACAGTATGAGGCTTAAATAGCATTTGGAATCAATAATCAAAAGAATCTTTGATCACTCAGGAAAGACTTACGTTTCCTATTCTGGGAATAGCTCATTTTCAGTATTTTTAAGAGAATAAAATGTGAATCTCTAGGTAATTTGCTTACTTTATAAAGTCACAAAATCAGGATCTGAACCCAGACTTTTCTGACTTTAAATCCTATTCCTTTTTTGAATTACAATGGTACAGTGATTAAAAAATAATTGCTGATTTCAAAAAAACTAGTTCCTCATTGAACGTATTTGTACTTTAATAAAAGATTTCGATATCTAAAGCCAAGCTGTGTACAAAGCTAGGACCTTCTGGTGCTTGAGCCAATCTGAGAGAGTAGATGAGGGGAAGAGATGAGGACGGGTTGAGACACTTACTAGATTCTCCCTTCAGACTTTATGTTCCAGCCTGTTATACCAATACTCTGTGTTTCCTCCATTCAACTCCACTCAGTCAGTGGGTCAGGCCCTCTGTCCAAAACACTGACTGTGTGACAAATGCTAGACCACAAACTGCTGAAATGAAGTTTAACTTTCTATCCCACCTCAGATTGCTGATCCTCCCATATTTAGCCCGAAAAATGAATGGAATGTTAATATTTCAATTTCTCCTAAACTGTAAAAGTAAAGTAGGTATACAAACCCTCTCAGCTCTACCTCTGGCTTGAATAGTTAAGAATTAATAAATAATTATAAAGGCAGAGCCAAGACTGTTCAAACTCTTGCTGAGGTCTCACAACCCCTCAGTTGCTCATCACAAGTAGCCCACTTTCTAATTATCTTTTGGAATGGACTATATGCTCTAAATTTTCTAACAACCATAGAAACCAGTGCCGTATATTTTTTAGGGAAGAAACTTTAATATCTGGCCTCATGCAGTTTTCATAATGGAGACAACCAGGACGTGAAGTTAATTCTGTTTCAGAATATCCATCAGTGCTCAGCCATCTATGGAATTGTATCCTATTGAAAGAAATGTCATTTGAGGAAACGACTGACCATTTCCAAGAGTGGCATGAAAATCGTATTTGATACAGCTGGAGCCTGTGGAGCCATCGACACCCACCATGGTGGGGGGGCATAATGAATACATGGGTCCTAACTGGATCACTTGTTTTATAACAGATAGTTCCCCTCATCTGTGTGGAATCAACTGACCGCAATAATATTGGAACTCTGTGGGGTGGAATAAAAATTATACTAACATGGGGTCCTTAACTATGGTTTTTACTATTCTAACTATGAGTAACTACAATTAACAATGAGTTTCTTATATGCAAAGCACAATACTATCTTGTCGTTTGTTCATCAAATATGTATGGAGCTGGTGCCCAGCACTTTTCTATGCTCTAAAATAAAGTCATGAATAAGGCACGGTCCTTGCCATTAAAGAGTAGAATTAGTAGCTGTGAAGACACTATAGGAATTAATTCTTAGCTCATTTTAATATACACGACAATGCCGTGTGTATTATTTTAATGTTTACAGAAGGAGAAAGGGCGGGCTACAAAAAGTAAATGCCTTCCCCAAGGTCACTGCTGGTAAATAGAGTCAGGGTATGAACCCAGCTGAAGATTTTGCTCTTAACTAATAGATTGATGTTATCAACTAGCTGCTTCGCAAGCTCGATGCTATTACAATTTTCTAAACCTGTTTTCCGTTTCCTCGTTACTCTCATTCAGCCAGCCAGCTCAGAGTGTGCGCTGCTGCCTACTGCAGGCTCTGGGGACGGCATGCCCATTAATGAGCGCGCTCTGCGCTGAGCACTGTGCTCTGCTCATCTCGTTCCATCCCCGAGACACATTTTGTTCCTCTTCTCACGTTAAATGGAAGAAACCTTTCTAAGTAATATTCATTTCAGCCTGTATCGACAGAACACAATTTAACAGATGCTTGTGAATGAATGCTAATGCCATTTAACAGATGCCTCTGAAGGAGAGCTCCCCTTCTGGCTTTCAACAGCTAGAAAACTTTCATCTCCATGAGAACCTCTTTAAATCCATACCATTTACGAATTCTGGGTGACTTCCCATGCCAAGGAGAGGATGGAACGCTAGGATTCTTGAAGACCATCAGTGTCATTAGTCTTAGTGTTGGTTCATAGAGGTAGTAACTTGTTAAAAAAAAGTTCCTTTGGCATTGAAGAGCCAGCTTTCCTGGAGCCCATACATCCCAAGAGGCCCAAACTTGCTATGCATTAGAATACCCTACCGGATCTGTGACCTCCAGACACCTGGACATGGATCAAAGAAACAGACCAGAGCACCAAGAAGCAGACCTACATGTGCATACAATGGATTTCATCAAAATTAAAAACATTCTCTTTCAAAGACACTCATTAGTAGGTCAAGATAAAGCAAGAAAACAACACAGACTTGGGTTTAAACAATGGAAATTTACATTCTCAAAGTTCTGGAGCTGGGAGGCCAAGGTCAAGGCGTGGCCTGGTTTCTCCTGGGGCCTTTGTTCCTGACTGGCAAGTGGACACTTCCTTAGTAAGTTCCTTCCTGGTCTTTTCTCTATGCACACAGGTCCTCCAAGTTACCTCACATATCCAAATTTCCTCTGTCCTGACAGTAGTCAGATGAGATTAGAGCCCACCCTCTGGTCTCATTGTAGTGGCTTTTAAAAGGTCCACCTTCAAGTACAGCCACAGTCTGGGGTCATTTGCACACTGGGGTTTCAATATTTGGATTTAGGGGCACAACTCACCCGAAATGTAAACTGTTAAGAATACTAAAAAGACAAAGCACAGAGTGGGATAAAATAGTGTTGATATCCAGAATATATGATGAAGTTGGACACAGCAGCATGCAAATAGTAATCCCAGTCACTCAGGTGGTTGAGGCAGGAGGACAGCAAATTCAAGGTCAACCTGGGCAACATCATGAGACAGTGTCTCAAAAAAAAAAAAAAACTATAGAAAACTTTAAACATTTAATAACAAAGAAAAAACTCAGTAAAAATAGGCAAAACGTAGAACAGACGCCCCACAAAAGAAGATACACAAGCACACACAAATATAGGTAACGTTTTAGTCATAGTAAAACCCGCATCAAACGACAATGAGATTCCCCTGCATGCTTAATCAAATGGCTTAAATTAAAAAGATAAACAAAGGCAAAGACGCGGAACGATTGAGCGTGCCACATGGGCCTTGAGGGAGCTGTAAACTTGTACAGCTACTTTGGAAATCAGTTTTGCAGTTCTTTTAAAGTTAAGGCGGTACTACACAGTACAATTTCACCTGCAGGTATTTACCCGAGTAAAACGAAAATGTCCACACAACGGCATCCATACACACACACACATGCTCACGGCAGCGTTATTCACAATCGCCCCAAATCCCCATGTATGCCTCAGTGAGTGCGTGGATAAGCAAAGAGCGAAATAGCCAGACCAGAGTATATTACACATCGATAAAATGAACAAACTGCTGATACTGATTTGCTGGAGGAGGGAACCAGACACAGAAGGTTCTTACCATGCTTCTGCATAGCAAACTCTGGAGCAGGCAGAACTCATTTATTGTGACAGAGAGCATATCCACAGTGGCCTGAGACAGGAAAGCAGACAAAAGGACAAGAAGACTCTAAGAAGGATCCCAGTTCCATCAATGGTGTGTATTTGTACTGTACTTTAATGTGTGTGCTTAATGTACCTTAATTAAAATTCACAAATGCCTGGCTCCAAAATCAGATCTCCTGTGTCAGAATTCTGGGAAAGGGCTGAGGACTGAGGGTTTTCAAACTCCTGTCTACAAGTGGCTCTGATTTAGCTGTGTGAGGGAGTTGTGACACGGTCCAAGCTGTGCAGACACCCCTCCGTGCTCCCCCCTTGTGTGGCCACACAGCTCCTGCTGGATGCCCAGCACACCTCCACTCCCTTCCACGCCATTTTCCAAGAGGAGATGGCTCCTACTTTAACTGACACATCTCACCACCTCGGACGCAAGCAGTAATTCTTCCTCATATAAATTCTGGTTTGTGTGCTTGAAACAGCATGTCTGAGTGCAGTAGTTGGGGGCTCCAGGCACAAGAGGCCCTGCGAGCTTTAATACTTGGCTACCAAGTTCTCCCTAATCATTAGTAGCCAGCTAGAAGAAGGGAAAGTGAAAGGGGAGCAGCTCACAGGGGCACTTTTTCTGGGACAGACCTGAAAATCATTACCTCGCTTCTCGGATTCTAATCTTCAAGAAAGCAGCCCCACTCGAATTCAGAGAGATGGAAATAGCCCGGCAGTGTGCCCTGGAAGGAAGGGAAGTAGGTCTGACAATCGGCCAGCCGGTCTCTGAGACACCTCGAGAATTGTATGTGAAGTCCTGCAGATAAAAGGACCAAAACTACCTGATAGAAAGTGGGCATTTGTCATCTGCTTGGATCCCACAGTTGACCCAAGATGGAGCTAAGTTATGACCTTTCCTTAAATCAGCCAAGCCATTCGGTCACTTTCAACTGTTCCACCCAAGCTGAGTCCCATATGCCACGTGTTTCCATCCTCTTCTTGGGCTTAGTCGATAATGTATACTATAATAAGGCAAATTAGCCATGAAAAATGCTTAATTTAAACCCCGTCAAGGGCAAATGCTAAGATTTTTGTGTGGAGTAACAAATGAAGCCGGGTACACATCTTTGATACGTGCCATAGCCCTGCTGAATGAATCTGCATGGATCTTGACTCATTGCCAAAAGGCTGCCCGCCCCTGTGTTCTCTGTGCAAAGAAGCCCTGAGGGGTTCGCCCCTCGTCTACAGTCTGCTGTCCACTTACTATAGCTTGTTCAAGTTATCAGTGTCTCAGCTGTGTCCCCCTGTCCTAACCCGTCCGAGCGTGTTTGAAGACCCTCATCCTATCCTGGCTATCACTCCTACTCATGCTTCTGGAACGGGGTTAGCTCATAACCACTGAAGGTCTTTGATTTGCTCACACTGGCCACAGTCTTCTCATTTTGCAAATTTGTATTTAACATGCTAACTGCCGAGTCTTAAACTGGAGAAGAAAATGAATTAAATTCTGATTTCCTTCCACACACACATCTATACCTTCTGCCCATTGTCTTTTGAAGCCAGCTTTTGAAAGTGCTGGATTCCCTGTCTGCTCCTATCTCCTATGGACACTCTCTTCTATCCTAGTTGAGAATCCTTCAAACTAAATTAGCATATTTGAATCCTCTTATTCTTACAACTTAAAATTACATTTTGTGGGCCAACTAAAGGGTGAATAAATCACAATTCCAGCCCTCTGGGAGTTAGCCATCTGATTATATAGACGAGAGAGTACACGATGAAGACACAACCATAAGGGCCGTGTCTCAGACTGTGAGGAAATAAAGGGGGCATGGAGAACTTGTGGGGGGCAATGTACCAAATGCCTTTGAGGGACAGAGGTGCTTACAAAGAGAATGCAGGCCACTGTGGATGCCCGACAGCCCTCCCCTCCACCACACAGCAGCCTGTGCTTGCTGCCTGGGTTTTGCCCTGATGAGTGTATGCTCTCACTCAGTGACCCGGGTGTTGACCGGTCTCCAAACAGTGAACCAGGCACTACAGGTGAATTAAGTCTTACACGTGTTCTGGCTGACTCTCTGGCAATCCTGACAGTGACTGCCAATCAGCCCACGAGTCACAGCGATTGGTCTCTGCTCCTCGGCAGGGAGGGCATTTCTAGGCCAGGGCTGGCTCCTTCTCCTTAGCCCACTGTGATAACAGAGGCGTTGGAGAGACCGCTGATGTCCACTAATGCCCCAGAAGTGTTATGCAAATCATAGAGACTCGGAGCTAGCCAAGAAATAATGTTCAGTGACTTCAGACAGGATCGAAAGTGAGGAATAGACTTATACACACATGGTGAACGAATATTGATTTCATTATGAGTTAAAGGTGGATTGGAACATGTGAGTTATGTGTGTGGTAAAAATGAATTATTAATTCTGCACCCAAAAATTCTGCTTTCACATCAGCCTTAGACAGAGCTGGACTATGACAGGCCTGGTCCACAGAGCAGGGCTGACCCCAGAGACAGGGCAGATGCATGCTCTTTGCAGCCAGAAGCCAAGGAGGCCCAAGCAGGGCCAAGCCACACGCGATGCAGCCCTGAACTGGAGAATCACTGGTCCTGCTGGGGCAAGAGTGAGCAGAGCAGAGAGAAGCCATGAGCAAAGTCAGACTCATAAGCTTTGGTTTATGTCTATATTTATTGCCCTGTGATAAGTGTAAAACTCTTAGGCAAAGAGACTGTGTCTTAATCACCTTTTTACCTTCAGTTCTCAGTTTTGTGGCTGACACACCAAATGCTTGATAGTTGAATTAATTAATTTTATGACCTAAAACTTCGATTTCAGAAGTGATAATCTTCCAGTATTTCCCTCAATTATTTTGCCCTGATGATTTTGTTTTTTCTCACTGCTCTTCTGCTCTCTCTATTCAGGATTCTGAATTCATCCTTCCTGGGCCATTTCTTCTTTCGCCCTCATATAATTTATAAGCCTATTATTATGCGCTTTAGTATTAGAACAACATGAGCCTTAGAAAGTGGTGTTAATGGAATTCTAATAGGAAGAAAATCAAATCAATTATTGAGATGACTTGTAGTTTGCATCTTTTTGTATCTCTCTAAAAAGAAAAGAGGAGGAGGAAGGAAAAGAGAGGGGAAGGGAGAGAAGAGGCTTTAGTGTGGGTAAGAGAGCAGATCTCTCGGAGGGATCAGATCCTCACAGTCCTGCTCGGAGGCAAGTGTTGCCCAGCGGTCACAGGCAGGGACTTAAAGATTCAGACTGCTTGGGTTTAAATTTTGATTCTGACACTTGCTGATTGCGACCTCAAGCAATTTTCTTAAATTTTATGTGCCTTAATTTCCTCACCTTTAAAGTGAAAGCAATACCATACATTTGTACAATTACTTTCTTCAAAATAAAGTAGAAGAAATGAAAAGAAATCTACAGAGTTATGGTAAGGAGTAAATGTGTATAAAATGCTCAGATCAACTTCTGAAATGTAAGAAGCACCCAGCAAGTGGCAGCTATTTATCATCAAGCTAAGGAGACAATGAGATGAAGAATCAAGACTTGAAACATGGTGTGTTCCAGAGGTCCCTTCAAAGAGGGACGGAAGGTTCTCGAACAGTGTACACTGGACAGTTATGCCTCCCCTCTCACCTGCATCTGTGACAGGCATCGTGTATCAGCTACAGAAGCTCTTCTTCTGAAGTTTTCTCCCAACACCATGGCCAATACCCATTCTCAGTCACTCTGAGTCAAAAATAGCATGAAAACTATTTTCTGTCCTGGTGGAGGCCCAACACAAGGTCCATCACCAGGGCAGTGACCATGATCTGACTTTGGGTGGGTCTCCTAGAGGAAAAATCCAGACCAAATAACCCACCTCACTGGGGTGCTTTCTGTCTATAACCAAAATCCATTAAAGTTCTTCTCTTGGTAAGTCAAACACCAAAGGAATGTGACATTGATGGTGACACCAAGATCCGGGCACCTTCTCACACAAATGCAGAAACCAGACAGCACAAGACCCAACGAGCTAAATCCCTTGCCTGCTTTGCACATTTTTCCACTTCATGGGCCGGATCCTAAGTGTTTTCTTTTCCACTTCACCTCCTCGTACTAGTCTCACTTGATTGATCTTCTGAAAATGCATATTTGGAAGGGAACACATCAAAGAGATGGCAGCAATCTAAGAGGAGAGTTAGGGAACGGCCTTGCTGGGTGTTGCAATGACTTGGGCAGATTTGAATCTCTCCTTTGTGGAATGAAGGAGTGAAGCTGTTCAGGTTGGGCAGTCCGACCAGTCTTACACATTATGGTGCTCATTGGCCTGCGTCTACATTTCTACATCTGGGCCTTGAGGGTAGAGTAAGCAAATACTGTAAATAATCCTTAGACCCTGGAACAAAAGCCATTATCTCTGAAGACTTAATGAAACTAAATGTTTCTCAGAAGCTCCAATTTAATTCCTACTCCTGGGATAAATTCGCATTTAGAGGCAGTGATGGAGGAGGGGACCTGGTGGACTGATCCCGGCGTCTCATGGAGAAAGGGTGATGTTCTCTTTTCCTTGAGTGTCACAATGGGCCAATTGCGTGTCACCTACATTTCTCTTAGCCTTACATCTACTTCTCCGTGTGGCACATTTTCTGAATTCATACCGATCAGACTCCACCATGGAGCATGGCAATGCCCCCAAATGAGTAGCTAGAGGATTGGACTTTGACTTTAGAGGCTCCAATTTGAATGGATGCCGATCACCGGCTCGTTCCCTTGCTCAGCTACGTTTTGCAAGTGATCACCTCTAGAGGGAGCTAACCTCACTATCTTAGTTCCTAACAACGTGATGGGCAAGGAATTGTCAAAGAGGGGTATTTTTAATCACTGAGATTTAATAAATTAGAGCACTGCTCTTTGTCCCCACACTTTCAGGGAGGCCATATAAAGATGTCAGGGGGGCAGTGATTTGGGGATACAACCAGCTCCTGAAGGAGTAGGAGAAGGCTACTTACAAAGAAAAGAAGCAAAGCAAAAATAATAGAGCTGTGTGGCACACACCCGTAATCCCAGCACTCTCGAGTCTCGGGCAGGAAGATGGCCAGTTCAAACTCAGCCGGGGCAATTTAGCAAGACCCTGGCTTAAAATTTAAAGAAAAAATAAAAAGGCAGAGGATATAGCTCAGTGCAAAAGATCTGGGTTCAAATCCCAGCTCCGAAAAAGGAATCATAGCTCTACATCATTTTCCCAAATCCCTCCTCAGATGGGTAGTAGTTTCCTCTTCAGAGCTTCAGAGGAGGCGCACTGCCGGACCTTCCCGGACCTCCAGAGGCTTCCAACCCAGCATTCCAGCTCTTTCCAAGACACACTCATGGGAGTCTGGAGGCCACAACGGCTGTGTGGCATCTCCGACTCCAAGATGTTTCCTTACTTCCTGGCTGGTTCTTTGCAAAATCTCAACGCGTCCACATTACACTCAGCTAAGCAGAAGGGTCAATGACGACTCCTGTGGACTCAAACAGAAAAAGTGTAGCTTCGGGCTGACAGCTGAGAGAGGGATCCCTTTCTCTGCAGGTCGGGGGGGCTTCCAAAGTACAGCCCGGGAGGGAGGAAAATAGGCAGGTGATGCGCTCACCCTCAGCCCAAGATCCCAGAGGCAGCAGGCTGATCTGCCAGCAAGGGCAGGAGGAGTGGCTGGGGCTGCAGGGGGCTGCTGCAACCTCGGCCCCTCCGTGAAAGGGACTGAGATCTGGTCTGCAATTTCTGAGCCATTACAACTCCCAGCTCCCCCGGCAGCATAGAAATAACCTCCTTTAGCTTTCTGCAAACTCCTCTACCTGCAAACGCAGAGGACTTAGGAGGAGGACTTGGGGCCTTGGCCTATGATAAAAAGGAGTCTCTTGGGTTCTAATTAGTTAATGGCGCAGGCTTAAAGGATGACTGGGATCAGGGCATTAAAAGAAAAGGGTGGCTAAGGGACTGTGTTCCACCTGCAGTCACCCTGAGGCCAGAAGATATATTAGGAAAAGAAGAAATCGGAACCAAGATGGGTCCCCTATGGTGGGGCACAAGGCAGCATCGTTCTTAGAGTGGAGCTGCAGAGCGTGAGCGCACACTTCGGCTCCTGTGGTGCACACTCCCGCAGTAGCTCCCGTCACAGTCGGTGGCCTTCCTTCGTCACCCCTTTCCCAGTGCATCCTGTATAATAGTGGCACAGTCATCTTCCACGTCTTCACTTCCATCGAGTTGTCGTCCCCCTTCTGGGAAAAGCTCAGCGCATCCTTCCTGCAGCTCGTGGGAGGTAAACTTCACGTCTCACGCTCTCCTGGCTCCTCAGCACACAGCTCAGCCTAATCGGCAGGCGCGCTGGCTCTGGGTCTAACCCGCCGGAGAAACCCGGCTCTCGTCGGCCAGCAGGCCTGATGTGCGGCCCGCCTGTACCCGACCGAGGGCAGACCTTCCGCGCACCACTTCACTTTCTCAGCCCCGTCTGGAAAACAAGGAAAACACCAAACCTCACGGTAGCTCTTGTGACAAAAGGGTAAAAGGTGCCTAAAAGTCCCAGCATTACACAGCCCGGAACTTGCTAAAAATCCACTATTTCCAAAATGTGTGCGATTTACTTTCATTTTTAAAAATTAATTTTAAAAAAGAACAACTGAGTCACCTTCCCAGAACTGGGGAACACCCAGATGTGTCTCGGGACAGCCAGCTCCAGTGAGGAAGGACGCAGCCCGGAGAAGTTCTGAGGGCGGGTAGCGGAGGTACTCGCTATATTGGGTTTCTTTCTGTTTACGGATGCATTAAACAAGCTCTGTCTCGGTGTCCCCTGCATTTCCCGTGCCACGCTAAACACTCCGGAGCGCTCGAAGCACAGCATCAATAGCAGCTCCACGGACGAGCTGAAGTAGAAGACACAGGGACCCAGAGAGGGCTCTGGTGGCTGAACGTCACCTTGTCACACCCAGAGTCCCCGCTTGCATAGCTCCTGTTTTCTGCAGCATGTTCTACGGCGTGACAGGCAGGACAAGCCACCAGTCGTTTCGCGTGTTCCCAGTTCATCCGGGAAAACTCCACACGAAGCCAGCTGAGGGCCACACGGGGAAGGTGCCACCGGCGTCGAGTCTGTTCGTGCAGCCCTTGCCCCAGACTCGGGCTCCCGCCTGGCTGCGAGGGACAAAGGCCAGTTTCCACTGTTGGAAAAGTGAGAGCAAACGGAAAAGAATTTGAAAAGGAGATTAGATGCTGTTCTCCACGTTGCTGCCCACATTCAAATGTCTATTAATCTTCAGGCATAAAAGACACGGAAAAGAGCTTCAGGGTAAATAAATGCAGGAGCAATAACCTGTACAGAGAAAAGGAGATTGAGAGCAAATGGAGGCTCTCAACATGACACTGTTTTAAGGAAACAGAAGACAACTAACAAGAGAAAATGGTAGATTTATGCTATTGAAAATTGCCGGCATATTCAGATAGCAAAAGGAGAAAAGTTAATGAAGAAATTTTCATAAATATACTTTTTCCAGAAGCAGAAAAGCGTAACTCACAAAGAAGAGCTTGACTCTCGACTCTGTACGATGCAAAAGAATGAATGCCTGCCACAAAAGGACCAAGAACATAATAACTTACTAAAATAAATATTTCAGGAGGAAAGAGAATACACTTTTGTGATTATGAAGCCAAATGTCTGCTTAAGCAACTGGTGTCCAAGTAACAAGGGTAAGCAAAAACGACTCCGTTCAACTCCGTCCTTGTCCATTTGAACCTTGCATGTAGTCCGGAGAAGGGAGCCCAGGGTCCATGACGGCATAAGCACAGGGCTGTTTCGAACCAACGCTGTGTGGAGCTATTGCCTTAGAAGAGCTCCATGGTGACGGCCAGAAGCGCCAATATGACTCATAATGGGGAGGAGAAAAGTAAACTTCGGAACAGACCAGTTGTAGACTTCAGAACATACTTCAGAGGATTACCCAAAACCTGTGAGAAGACTCAAAATGCAAAAAAGAAATGGCTTCTGCAGCTTATTGATGCTTACTAAAACAAGGGGATTTTAGGTTTCCAAATAAACTTTATAGGCCCAAATTAAGCAGACTGATGCTAGAGCCTTGGGAAAAATTCAGAAAACCCGAACCACTTACAGTATTTCTGCTGACAGCTTTTATTCTTCTCTTGGCCCTTCTTAAATGCCTACTTTCTTACCTCTCAATACAAGCCGCCCTGGAGCCTGTCCGTGTTATCTTATGTAAGAAGTGTGTCGAGTCTTCTAATCGCTTGTTTTATTTTATGGCTAGTACTTTCTGTACCCTGTCTTGGAAACCTTTGTTTTATCGAAGTCACAAAGATATGCTCCTACGTTTTCTTTCAGAAGCTTTATGATTTTAGCTTTTGCATCTAGGCTCATGATCCATCTTGAAATATAATTTGTGTGTATAATGAGAGATAAAGGTAGATTTTCCTTCTATCATATGATTAGCCCAGTTGTTCAAGCACCTTGTGTGGAAAACACCCTCCTTTCCTCATTGAATTATCTTGACACCTTTACTGGAAATCAGTTGACCATACACGTTTACAATTACTTCTAGACTCTGTTTTGTTCTGCTGATGTATTTGTCTCTTTTAGGCCAAGACCGCACTGTCTTGATTATTGTGAAAAATTACTAATAATCCACTTGACACGAGACCTAAGGCTTCAATTCTAGAGCCGCGTTTGATATAATCTAGCTGTGAAATTTTGCGTAAGTCATCCTGTTTCTTCTGGACTTACTGACCTTCCATTAAGTGAGTACAAATCAGGCTTGCAAATTAAAATATTTGGTAGGTAAGGTAAGTGAACTAATTTAGAAGGTAAAGTGCAGAAGTACAATAGGAACTGGTAGGGGTTGTGCCAAATTTCATCTCCAGTCGAAAGACGAAAGTTATTACTCATTTCTAGCTTGCAGACCTGCTGCTGTCACACTCTTATAATTTTTCTAGAGAAGTCAGAAACCTGGACTTGTATGTTAAATCTTCTTATTTTTAAAATATCATGATGGGCAAATAAAATGGAGATGCTCAGCCCTCCAACTACCAGTTTGAGATCCCTAAACTGCAAATCTCTCAGAAAGCTAACTCTGCTTTTACAGAATTATCGGGAAGAAGAGATGAAATATCCTACCAAAATATCTGGTACTGTGCTTATACATGATAAATAAAGAATACATGCATACATAAAGAATAAAAATTCTTTCCTTTTTCCAGATCCAATAGTCTTAACTCGTATCCCAGATCTCTACCGTGAACCCCGATTTTCTCACAGACTGAGTGTCCTTTCCTCCTGGAAGTGCAACTGTCGGCTCTCCCACCCTTCTGTTAGAATCCTCTGTGCCTCACTCTAGAGCTTCCCACCAGGTTTCTCCAGCCCAGTCTGGCCTGGGGTAGGCTGACTCATGTGAACTTCAGGATCAGGCTTTTTTGTGCCATTGCTGCATGTGGGGTTTAGCCAATTAGGGCATCAACAGAAGACCGGTGGAAGGCTCGTGGAGTCATAGTATTTATTTTCCTGGGATTGTACGTGGCCTAATGCTGTATCTGTCTGCAGACTCCTCTCCTCTTAAAGACAATGTATTAGCTCAGATTAATGTACCAAAAATACCATAAACTGGGGGGCGTTAACAATGGAAATTTACCCTCACAATTCTGAAGGCTGACAGGTTGAAGATCAAAGTATCCATCCAGTTGACTCCTAGTGTGGGCTGGCTTCCTGGTTTGCATATGGATGCCTTCTTGCTGTGACTTTCATGGTGGGGAGATGGGCTCTTTTTCATTTCTCTTCTTATAAAAGCACTAATCCCATGCATAATGGCAACACGCTGATGATTTAATTGCTTCCCAATACCCCACGTCTAAACACCAAACCACTGGGGATTAGGGTTTCAACGTGAGTCAGCACAGGATTGCAAGTGTTCAGTCCATCATAGCAACAACTATCTTTAGGTTTCTTTAACCTTTTTTTCCTGTTGGGCCTCCAGGCCAAGACACAGTGAACAGTTCTCATGTTCTTTTAAACCCTATCATTTATAAATCATTCGATTTGAGTTTGCTACAAACAGACACTGTCTAATATATCATTCCTGTATTAGTCAGCTTCCTGTCACTGGGATACAACACTTGACACCCACAATTTGAAGGAGGAGAGGTTTAATTTGGCTCACGGATTCTGGGGGTTCTGTCCATGGTCAGCTGGCTCCAAGGCAGAAACATCATGGCCAAAGATCATGGTAAAGCAAAGCTGTTTAGCTCATGACCAGCAAAGAAAGAAGGTGAACGACGCAAGAGAGAAAGAGGTGAAAGCTAGTTAGACCCTAAGGTGACCCCTCTGTGACACACCCAGACACACCCAGAATAGTGATCCAGTCTCGGGCAAATCCCCAGTTAATCGAGTTGACACAATTAAGCTTAAGGACCACAATCCCTTTGCCCAAGAAAATCCTCCTCCTCTCTTTCTGAATCAATAGTGCTGCTGTCCTCCCAAAGCGTCATCCTAAAACAATGGCCTCTGGTGGGAAGGAAGAGTCTCATGGCCCCCTGTCCCCACTCATCCCTGAGGATGGGCCAGGAAGTAAGAACAGAAAGTTGGCCTGCAAAAAGAAGGGCTGCTTCAGCTCACAGACACAGAGTTGGCCACATCCTCTACAACTGGAATTTCAAATGAAATAATACTGCCTGGTTTTGTGGCTATAATTTCTTTTTGCCTCAATTCTCCTAGACCAGAATTGGAAGGGCTCGAAGCTGCTCCAAGCAAAACCTTTCTTTCTGTCTTTGTCAGTTCCCCATCTTCACTCATGCATGCAGCCAGCAGCCCCTTTTCCCTGGCACTGGGTGCACCTTGAATCAGCTCTTCTATCTGTGATCCAGATTGCACTTAGTAAACGTAGAGAGAGATTTGACTTCTCTAGATGAGGCTGCTTCTGACCTCTTCCATGTCCCACAGTGTAACCCAGCTTCCTCGTTTTGCGCTGGGGCTTCAATAGAAGCCTTTGCTAATCATTGTGCAGCTGTGCTGTCTCTTGACTCCTTCACCGGGTGTCTGCATCGTTCACCTGCTTCCAAACAGGAGGCTAGTATAAAATAGAGCAGACTTTGCGACCTCCTGGTTATGGGAATATAAACTTCCAATTTAATGTATGCAATTGTTCAAAATTCTCAGCATACATTATGACTTCTGCCTATTCTTTATCTCCAGCATTCATTACAAGCCGTTTGTTTCTTACTTCAAATGTCATTTATATCATTCTCCTTCTCTATATTCTTATCTCAGTCCATTCATCTTGGTTCCCAGTCCATCGTACCAATTCGAGGAGAACAATCTCCATCCCATCCAATCCAATCTGTCCAGATTCGTTTTTCTTGTTCAACTACATATTACTTGACACATAAATTCCATAGCACAGGTTTTAATGTTGCCCTAATATGCACACCCACTTGCAATTGTCTCAAGGATAATGCTGGGAGATATCAGAGTTCATGTGTTTTCCGCTTGCCATGTTTGTTTCTATCCCACTCTATTCCCCTGCTTGATGTGTCACAGAATCTTCCATTGGCCAATAACTAGCCCTGTTCACTTGTATTATGCCTTCCCGATTACCGCTTTTCATCTTAACTGAACCCAGATTTAATTCTTCCTGTGAACCCTCTCTATATTTTAACCTGTAAAGAACACATTATTTTATGTTGTTTGCCAGTTAGGTGGAGTATACAGCATTAAGTATATTGTTCAGTGTCTATGGCAAGGTTTTTTGACAATATCGTAACCAGGGAACCTAAGAAATGTCCCCATCTTCCTTTTGGCTTCCCCATTTATTCCTCTTCATCAAGACTGGAAGAGAACAAGGGACAATGACAAGTGGGAAGTCTGGTACCATCTTATAATGCTCCATTTCTGCTCTTGCTTTGTGCTACACTTCCCAGTCATTCACTCAAACAGTAGTCTACGCGCTGCTGTGAAGATGCCTCCCAGGTGTGATTAAAGTTCATAATCAGTCGGTTTGAGAATAGGGCAGTGATCCTAGGACCTGATGACTGGGACGCTTGGGTGGGCCTGACTCAGCCAGGTGAAAGGCCCTGAGGAGGAGCAGAGCTGAAGTTTCACAGCAGCAGAAATCCCACCTGTGGACCCCAGCAGCTTCAGCCTTTACAGCGAGTTCCAGGCTGCACTTCCTTACAGCCTGCCCTGCAGAGTTTCGAATTGCCTAGGCAGCCCCAGTGACAACAAGAATCAATTTCATGCGATTAAACTTAAAATATATCTCCTGTTAGTTCTGTTTCTCTAGTTTAATCCTGAACAATAGATTTGGGAACCTGGAAGTGGAGTGACATGACTAAATGAGGATGTAGCTCTGGAATTGAGCATGGACAAAGACTGGAAGAACTTTGAGCATGAGATACAAAATGCACAGATGGCCTAGCAGAAACTCTTAGTAGACAACATGGTTTTTAATGACTACTGATGAGGATGCAGAGGATACAAAGACTGTGGTAAAGAAGATCCTTTTACAGAATACTTAAACTCTCATAGTGGCAGGAAGTGTATTGGATCTGTGTCCTACAGTTATGTGAACAGCAGAACTTATAAGCAGTGAAGTTGAATATCTCCAAAAAATTCCAAGCAAATCATTGAGTGTGAAGAGTGGTTTTGTCTTGCTGCTTAGAGTAAAACACAAAGGAAAGAGGTAGGTTGATGAAAAATTGTTAAAGATAAGGGAACTAGGACGTGATGATTTGGGCAATTTTCGTTATATGATGACTGAAAGATGCTAAAACTGGGAGATCTACCACCAGCAAAGACTGATCTGGAGAGAAGGCAAGGATGTGGCCAGGCAAAGTTTTTGCTACTGTTTCAGAGGGATGGAAAGGTCAGAAAATTCCATCACACAGAGGCAGCCTGGGAGAGATTTAGTCATGCAACTGTGTATACCCTCGGCCATCTAGGCAAAAGCAAGGAAGAGAGATGGTATTTCCCAGGTCAGTCTGTGGAAGAGGCTCTTATCGAATGGAGGAAGCCCACAGTACAATCACAAGAGATATAGCACGCTCTTGAGAAGTTCATGCAAGCAGGAACTCTTCCCACTTAGACTGAAAGGAGCAGAGAGGATGGAATAAAAGAAGCTCTTGGAGTCCCACAATTCTACAGGCAAGAAATGAGATGAACCCTTCACACAACAAGAAAGGACGGGCCAAGCCACGGTCCCAAAGTGAAGTTTCAAGCATTAGATCGTTCCCAGGACTTGAACCCTAATGAGGTTTACCACGCTGAATTCCTAGCTTGCTTGGACCAACTACTTTCTTCCTTCTGCTTCCTCATCTTTGGAACATGGCTGTGGCTTGTATGCTATTCCAGCATCATGACTGTATTTCGAAAATAAAAGCATACCACTGCCGCTGCGTGGAAAGAAAGAAGAAGCAATTTATACTTACAAGTTCATAGATTTCTAATCTGTGCTGAGAATGTGCACCTGCTAGGAAACAGAGCCCAACCAGCGTCCTCAACTTGGATCAAGACAGATCAGAATGAAAAATAATAGTTAAGAGCTTTGAATTTGGAGTCAGATTGCTTGAAGTTGGACCTCAATTTGCCATTGTGACCTAGAGCTAGATTCTTTTAACTTCAATGTGCCAAAGTTAAGTGCAAAATTACAATAGTAACTGTAAATTTTTTACTGGATAATTGTGAAAAAATATGCAATGATATTGGAATTATGTACAACAGCATTAAGGAAAAATGGAAGAGAGAAGGAAGGGGCATGTACACACACACACTTGGTGTTATGATAATGACTGAATAATGTCCAATATGTCACTGAATTCAGAGTGAGTTCTAACTATATACTTATTTATTGAGATATTTGACAGAATCGTTGATTTTTGTTGTTGTTGATGAAGAAACCAGATCTAACAAGATTGTAGAGCCAGCCCAAATAACTTTGCTAACGCAACTGAAAGGTCCAAAGAACTGGGAGCAAAGCTATGAGCTGCTTTTTGGTCTTCCTTTCTAATTTTTGGAAGGCACAGGGCATACTCTGACTAATGTATCTGAAATACTATTTCCAGTCTTTGCTTATGATGTAAGTTTCCTTCTGTAATTCCTCATCCAGGATCACTCTCCAGGGAAAGGCATAAATATTCTGTGAACTTGTTCTACACCTGGGGACTGTGGCATGTGGTCACTGGGAGCCAGAAGTCTGCCTACGGTGGATTGAGGCTGGCTTCACAGGTAAATAGACTTGGCGCTGATTTCTTCATGCTGGCTTAAGAGGGACAAGAAAGCCTCTCTGGTCTCAGACTTCAACTACTTAACCCGTAGAGATCTTCTGGTACTTACACTATCAATCAAGCCTCACTATTGTGTTTATTCTTAATTTGTCCAGTCACTATTTCATTTTTAAACATGAGTATCATCTAACATGAACATATAGAAACAATGAGACTTCTACAAAGATGAATAAGCCTTGTCCCTGACCTTAAGAACCCAGGAGAGAAAAAATGCTGTATCATTTCCAAAAATCAGTCATGTGTTTTGTATTCTGTTCAAATCACACAAAGATAAGCCTTTTGTTTGGGATCTTACACATAGTCTGGGAGATAATTTTCCTGTCTCTACCAGAAGAATGCACATCCCTTCTTGACCCTGCTGGGTTCTCCGCCATTTTCCAAAATTAACTGTACCCTGCAGATATATTTCATAGATCTCTTCCAGTGAGGTTTGTTCCCCAGACAGCTGAATAGAAAGTCTGAAACACACGCTCAGTTCAGTTTCCGTACATATTTATTTACCACTGACGCTCTGTAAGGTAGATGGCAGGCACCGAGGAATCAGTAGGGAAGAGTGAGAAGGTTATTGTTTTCATGGCCCTCCAGACCTACTAGGGAAAACATGCTTTGAACATGAAAAACAATTAATTAGTATATAAAGTAGGTTTGAAGGTAAGGGCAGAGTATTATGTAAAAATATAACAGTGGATCCCTAGTCTAATACAGAGGTAAAGACGTGGTGATTAAGCTGAAACCTAAATGAGGCACAGAAATTTGCATATTTTATTCTTCATCTAAGCAAATAGAGAAAACAAGAGCTTTTCAGCAGTATCTTCAGGGTGAAAAACCTAATTTTATTGGTAAGACTGAATCAGAATATAGAAAACGAACAATCAAAATCATCTTTACACACGACGAGGAATGAGCAACATAACCATGGTGGGTTGTGTTCATTGGAGGCAACAGTTCTGCTTGAGTTCTGGGTCTCCTGATCAGGGTGGGCAGTTCGATCCCAGAGTTAACCTCGTCCCCCCGGAGAGCAGAGTTCACGGACCATGCCTGCTCCTCACTCCAAGCAGAGTGGTTATTCATTATTGATTAGGGGACAGTTTTCCAAACGAACCCAACTGAGGGGTGCGTCCTGTGGGTCGTGTTCAGTACAGCTCGGTCCTTTCCTTTAGGGGCAGAGCGCCTTGGGGAAGCCAACTTCCCAAGAAGAGGCGATTTCAAAGATTAATCATTGGGAATTTTCATTAATGATCAGTCATCATGATAAATCACCCATGATCCCCTTCCCGACAGCGATGCATAAAGGGATGCATCAGAACCGAAGGCTCCAAGCACCAGTGGGGACGCCAGCTGTGAGGAGAGCCGGGCCAGCATCCCTGGAGGGTGAAGCATCTGCTGAGCAGGGGACAGCGCTCCCAAAGGAAGCCACCGAGCTCCTCAAAGCATTTTTACAGTGCCATCTAGTGGAAGTTGAAGTTTCTGCGCGACATGCCGAGGCCTGGGTGCTAGCCCAGCTCTCACCCGGCTCAAGCCGAGAAGGAGCGAATTGATCTGGAATCTACAGTGCTCCCGTGCAGGGAGCAACACTACACGTTCTTGCCTGCCATTATGTGGGCGCGTGAGTCTCCTATAGCTATCAAATGAAGAGAAAACCACAGTTAAATCGCAGGGCCGTTAGGCAGATTAATTTTTTTTTTTAATCGCTGGACATGCAGTATTTGGTTGGTAGAGAACAGAAGGACAAGAGGAGGAGAAGGATTCTTGAAATGGGGAGTGTAAAGACGGTAAGTTGTAAAGACGAGCTGACCCTAAGCTTCCTCAGGGTGCCCGGAGAGATGGGCAGGCTTTGGCGGGAGGGTAGGAAGCCAGCTCTCTCAATAGTGATGGACAGCAACACCAAGACACCTCACTCTCTCTGGAGCTCTGTTCCCTCATCTATAAAGAGGTGGCGTCAGCACCGCATGATTATTCTTTAGATTACATGAACAAACACACCAGTTCTGGTCAGTAGAAGGTTCTTACGGATGTTAATTTGCTTCATCCTCTCTCCATCAAGCCCTCAGTAGATTTTTGGCTCAAACAATCCATGCTTCTTACTGGGCCGCTTGAACTTGGCTTCGATTCTTCCAACCTTCCTAACCCCGCCGCTGCCACTGCCCTACTCCCCATCCCGGCACTCCTCATCCCAAGGAAGTCGCTGCTGTAGTTCCCAGCAGAATGGCTGTGAGGGGTCAGACAGCTTCTTCCAGAGGTTGCCACAAAGCCATCGGTGCTTCTGTCTGCTCCTTACAGGAAATCCATCACACCTGTTCTGCCCCCAGGGGTGGCGCTCAATACAGAGCCAGCGGATGGCAGCTGGTCGACCCTGCTTGGCTGGCCCTTCTTTATCCACGTTCCCCTGCTGTCCCTCTCTCACCTTCAAAGATTTTTGTTCTCACTCATCAGGACACCAGTCGGTCACCCTGACAGGACGACACAGCATCTGGCTCTCCACCATGCTCCTGAGTGCCACACGGCCTGGCCGCCGGGAGAACAATAAGGGAGGACGAGGTTTTAACGCAGGCCCAAAACAGTACGTATCGGGGACCTGCTCCTTCGCAGACATTTTTTTTTCCTTTTGCTGGAGAGAAATGTTATTACTTCTTTTAAAAGGCTTCCTTCTTCTCTGCTGTTGATTTGGTCTTCTCAGAGACAAAAATAATATTTTCCCCAGAAAAGGTGATTTTCATTCTATGAAGCCCACAGACAACGGAATTGATTTTTCTGGCCAAAACAATTTGAGAGTCTATTTTTCTTCTCAAGATGACATCCTCCACCAAATCATTCTGTCATCTCTTTGCTGTAGGTTTTTGTAACAGAGAAGATTGTGGGCCTCCATACTGGAAAATAAATAAATAAACTCCACCCGTCTCCCTTGCCGAAACCCTTCTGCCACCGCCTCAGAGAGAGAAAACTCCAGATAAGGGCTAAAACATTGGCACCCACGAGAAGGCCAGGGTAAAGGGCTTTTTCTTTGTTAGTTTTAGATTCATTTTCCCAGCCAGCTCTACAAAAAGTGATTTTACAGGTAAAGTTTAGTAAAGCTAAGAGGGAGATGTTGTAAAATAAACTATATTAAAAACTCTACTTCCACCTTTTATTATCTTCCCTTTGGAAGATTTACAAAAAGGATTGAGACATGAATTTTACTTTTACATTATGAAACCGATGCATATACTGGTTTAAAAAGAAACGACCTTAAAAGTCTCCTTCAGTTCTGTCCCCAGATGCTCTGTGTACATTCAACATTTTGTAGGTATAGAAATCAAGTCCTGGTCTTGGCTTTTTCTCTATATTTTGGAGATCTTTTTATATCAACATTTTAAGATCTACTTCATTTTTAAAATGACAGCATATTATGAATTTTTATGAATGTACCAAAATTTATTTACTCAAATCTTGATCGATATTTTTTTTCAGAAATGTAACAGGTAGCTATTCCAAACTGCTTCCAAGTACATGGTTGTCCCTTTGGACGAGTAGCTCTACATGATGCACTGAGCGGTGGAACTGTTGGGTCAGTGGGCGGCGGTGGTAGGGAACAAGGTGCAAAGCTTTTCAGCTGAGAGGTTTACAAGTCAAATTCGCAAGTAGACGTTAAGCACTTAATGTATCTGGCCCAACCCAACAAAGAAATTGGTAAAAATAAAGATCAGTATGAGGTAACGTATCAGCACACCAATCTTGTTATTTTAAAATTGCCCGTCAGTAATAACGTCTCTTTGGGCTGGCCGACTTTCTTTCTTTCTTTCTTCTCCCATTTCCTCTCTTCTCACCTTCTCCCTACTGAACTACCCATGAATAGCTTTGATCATATCATCATGATAGAAGCTTTGATCCAAGTATTGACCTCCTGATCCGAGGTGTGGATAGTCTGGTTTGTGTCTGGTTGCTCTTCACAGACTCATGGTGAGGAGTGACTAATCTGCAAGGGGTCAAGGACCACACAGACCTGCTGCTGATCACTGTGGGCCTTGCCGTAACCTGTGGTCATGAACGCCCTGCACTCTGTAGCTCTCTTCTCCTCCCGGGGGTTTGTCAGTCCACTTATCTTCTACTGCTGCTCCACGCCTCTCCTTGAGGTGCACACCAGGTCACAGTAGTCAGGTTTCCTGTCACTGAGACACAACCACCTGACACCCCAACTTAAAGTAGGAAGGTGTATTTGGCTCATGGTTTCAGGGTTTCAGTCCATGGTCAGTCGGCTCCAAGGCAGGAGCACCACTGTGAAAGTGCTCAGTGGAGCAGAGATGCTCAGTTCATGGTGGCCAGGAAGCAGAGCAGGGCAGCAGTGCCAGAGAAGAAGGGGCCAGGACTAGACAGTGACCAAGGTCACCCGCCATGACCCAGCAGACATGCCCAGAAGTGTGCTCCACCAATTCCCCTGGCCGCTTCCAAATTCTAAACACCATGCATGCCCAGGCAGGGAACAACCAGGAGCACTGTCCCACACATGAACGCAAAGGCTGCCTTCCCCAGGCTGTCCCTCAGCACTTGTCCTCCTGTGCGCATGGCAGAGATGCAGAAGGTTCTGCTGGAAAAGCTTGGCCTTGCCCTCCACCTGCCTTTGGTTTCTGCAAGGAAGATACGGGCAGAGGAAGTAGGCACGGGAATTGCATTTCCGTTCTCAGAGTGCAGGTTGTTTAAAACCCCAGCCCGAGCCCACCTCAGTTTCTTTACCTCCACTGACCCCTCCATCCTGTTCCTCATCATCTTCGGAAAGCTGCTTTTCTCTAATACCACATCTCTCTACAGTGTGGATTTTAAGAAAACTCTGAGCTCAGATCGCTGGCTTAGTTCCTGACACAGGAAGAGAAGTTTGGGGGATACGATAAATTTTGAATTGACTTAATAAAGACCAGTCTCTTAAGATTATTGACTTACTGTTGACTAAATAAAGGGCTAATTGGCAGATAAACATTCCCTGTATTTTCAGGTCTATCTTCCCATCTCTGGAACCAAGATACTTTACTGACTTGTTGCAGAAATTCTCAGGATATCGTGACTTCCCGGGGATGAAAATATGTGCAGAGAAAACCCAGCAACGTACTGTATTTTTGAAAATTGCTAAGCAAATACATTGTAACTGTTCTCAACATAAAAACAACTCACGTGAAGTAATGCATCTGTTAATTATCTGAATACAGCTATTCCACAACGTATAGGTATTTAAAAAAAAGTCATACATAATTAATACACTGCATACAATTTTATGTGTCATTACATAAATAGAATAAGATATGGGAAAAAGAAAGGCCTAAAAGCAGTGAAATAATAGGTATTAAGTGGAAATAAAGAGAGAAATTTGTCATTTTCAAATAATTGATACCTGATGTAATTATTTTTCAACATGCACTACAAGAAATGCTAGAGTAATTGCTTCAGGCTGAAAGGAAATGATTTGAAATGAAATCTCAGATTTTTAAAGAAGAAAAGAAAAACATCATAAAGAGTAAGTACCTTTACTGGCAAAAAGACAGACC